>JAJOOI010016750.1:0-10148 GCA_029582585.1 Solanum bukasovii | reverse complement strand
TGCAGGCTTACATGTTGGTATAGCAATGTTCACTGGCTATCTGATGGGATATTTTGCATTCAGGGCCTTATTTAATCACAGTCCAGCAATGGTAAGTTGTTAATTTGATTTCCTCGTGATTCTATTCGATACAACCTCTATACATGGAGCAACAGCAACTATATAACCGACCTCTTCTCCCGTGTTTTTGTCTACTGTATCTACTTCCTCTGGTTCACTACTCTGTATTGAAGTTTCATTGCTCTTTCTTCAGAGCGCTGCTGGAGGCATTCTTGGATTGGTCATTGCCATGCTTGTCGAGACACTTCTCTTTATTATCAGAACTTCGAGTCTAGATAAAAAACCGGCTAGAAAAGCCTCTTCGTTCACAACAACGCAGAAGAAGAATCAGTAGGTTTCATCACAAGTTGATTCTTTCTATGTTTCCTTAGAATAGGAATAAATATTTTGGTATTGAGCATCTTATTTATTTCTCCTCCTGTGAATTTTTATGCTGTAAAAATATGTATTCTTTGATTTGTGTAGCTAACTATAGGAGAATTATTACTCTGGCAATGCAAAATTATTTCTAAGTGGGAAGTTTGTCTTTGGCACTTGTAATACAAGTTAATTTTATTGTCATTCACAGAAGACCATGTGGTTTGTTTAGTACTCCCCGTTCACTTTTATCTGTTCACTATTAAAAATAAATGTCCGCTTTTACTTGTTCAGTTTGAAAATTAAGAGATAATTTGTCACTTAATTTCTCCTTCCTCTATTCCAGATTTACTGAATTTTGTAGGCTTTTTTCATTGTTCAAAATAATTGAATAGTTTCAAGTTCAAGATGGATGTTTGAAATATTTTCCATATTTGCCCTAAGTCTACTTATATAAAGTTATATTTATGATTTCATAAAAAGGGCAATAGTGAAAATTATAGTTTAACGTATGCCCTTGAATGTTTTTCTGAATATGTGTGCATTGCTTCACAAGTTCACTTTATATGGAATAAAGGAAGTAATTTACTCTTATTAGTAACTATATTCATTTTTCAAAATATTGAAATTATTATTATATTTAAGAGGTGATATTATTTATTAGACGTGGACAAATAAAATCGGATGGAGGGAGTACTATTCACTTGCTTAAATGCAAAGACAAATAGAAGCGTGAAAATAAGTTCAACATGCACATGGAATGCTTGAATTACTACTTAATTATGCCTTCAAATTATGTCAAAGGTAGCTCAACCTTAATTAAAGTTGTTACATTTGAATTTGGAACTACAACTTTAAAATGAACCTTAGTATTGGGGCATTTAATGTTGTCTCTTAGGTCTCTGCCTTGTGACTAAGAAAATGATAACGGCCCTTCCTTAAATATATTATAGTAGTAGTTTGAATAATAAGTTATTATTAAATGGATATTAATCGTGCCAATACATACTATAAGAAAACAATAAAGTCATCCTTATCATTATAATTGTTAAATCTTCTAATCCAAACGAAGACAAATTTGCAATAATTTCTTCATCTATTAGGATATTTGTGTTTATGATATTATATAAAGTATGACAATTGAATAGGGATTATGAAAGGAAAAAAACAAGATATGGATGAGCTTAGGATATCAAAGAAAATTTTTTTGTACACTAATTCTAAAATTAGACTTAAGCTAATTTAATTTTTTTTGTGGATTATTCCATGGCTAAAACAAGTGAGAAAAAACAGTGCTAATATACTGTTCCTCTAATCACAATTTCATTCCTATACAAGGGATTTTCTCCTTCGTTGATTTATTAAATCCTCCTTGGACAATATTAATAACATATTCAGTTTAATCTCACAAATGACACTATAACACAAAGTATATATATACCTCTACACAATACATTATAACTAAACGAGAGAAGTATTGAAAACACCTCTAAACTTGACGCAAATTATTAGTTTTATCCCCGAACTATTGACAACCTTAAAAACACATCTACTTGAGTAACTAAACTTAGATACACCCCCGACCACTCCCAATTTTCCACAAGACATTACAAGTGGTCTCAAACTCTTGTATGACATGTAACTCTCAATAAAAAGCCAAGAAAACACCCTTAAACTTGGCGAGAATTTAGGGGTGTATTTCACTCATGTTGTAAGATCGAGGGTGTATTTAAGTTCAGTTAATCAAGTAAAGGGGTGTTTTTAAAGCTATCAATAGTTTACGGATGAAACTAATAATTCACACCTAGTTTAGGGGTGTTTTCAATACTTCTCTCTAAATTTTTTGTGGCTAAATATTTTAGCTAAAATTATTATTTTTCATGATATTCATAGCAAGATGTAGCGAGGAAATACCAAAGGCACAAAAAGGAATAGCAAAGCCAAAAACTTAACCATCAAAAGATATGATGTAGTGGATGAGGTTGCTGCTTTTTTAATTAGATCTTAGATTCGAGTCTTAACTATAAAAAAAATCCTTATAGAAAACAAATACCAAACACCGTTTGAAAAAAAAAAAGGCACGAAGTTAGAGGGGTTGGGAAACAGATGGAAAATTGAAAGGCATGTGAAGTAACATGATGGTATTAAAGTGGTCCATAATCCAAGATGTTTGCTCACTTAATAAAACCAACTAATAGTAGAGTGAAGGAAACACAAAGGAACACAAAAGAATGTGCACATTACATTGCAACTAGGGGTGTCCATATGTCGATTTGGTTTGGTTTTTATTAAAAAAATCTAAACCAATTATGTTGATTTATTAAATCTAAAAATCAAATCAACTCACATAAAATCAATTTTTTTGATTTCGGCTTTAGTCAATTCTTTCGGATCTTTTTGGTTTTTTCTATTTTTTATAACTATACGGTGTTTGAAAAAGAGATCAAATATATTTTCACTTACCTGTGTGATAAGCTAAACTTAAAAAATGTTAAATGAATAGAAATTTTTGAAAAGACGGTAAAATTCACATTAGTACAAAATATTTTTTTTGAAATATCAATGCTCATTATGTTAAATTAATAAGATTAAAGGCTACATGAAAACTGAATTCAAAACAAAATATTTAAAAAGTAAATTGTTACTTCATATGGTTCAAAAATTGTTAACTTTGAATTGTTAAAATATATATATAAAAATTTAATGTAAGATTAAATAATTCCGGATATGGTTTTGAAGTGAACGGAATAGACAAGATCAAGTTTGTCGTCGTATTAAGGAAGTGACAACTTACTCTACCAACCATGTTAGAGCTTGATTTACGATCCTGTTTATCTGACACATTTTTTTAAAAGAAAATTAATTATAATAATTTACTAAATTAAGTTTATGAATAATGTTTTAAAACACTATTTTAACAACTATTACTTTATGTAGTAATATTTCTTAAATCCGTCCTCAGGTGTTTTCACCTTTTTGATTCTTTGATGATTCAAATTCACAATCTTTAAATTGAAAGTAAGAGGTGTTTACCATCTGAGCAACTCCCTCTTGTCACTATTTTATATAGTTATTTAAAATTAAAGATGTATAAGAAAAGGATGATAAAACTCTCTTAGTATTTTATTAAAATGGACAAGTAAAATAAAATGTATATTTATATTATGAGGGTAGAGTAAAATGTAGAGAAGAAAATATTTGAAAAATTATTAAAGGTAGGAGAAGATGACAAAAGAGATTGATAGAATGAATTTTATTTTATAAGATATTATAATGTGGAAGTACGAATAGATAAGGTAACAAATTAGAATGGATGGGCAAGGAGGAAAAATAGAAATATAAATTAGTAAGATGAGGACTTGTTAACACTTTAAATTCTTTTTATTGTGTTTTGATATTAGTGTAATGATTTGAGATTGAAACGTTATTGTTATTTTTATATTTCTATCCAGTAGTCATTAAGATCTATTTATATGAGGGTTCACCTATTGATTTTATTAGTTGGTAAAGCTATAATTATATAAATATAAATAATGAAGATGAGGTCTGGTTAACAACATGCATGGGTTAAGGATTAGGAATCTGGTGAAATGGTTAAGGATTTTTCCACCAATAATTGCATATCTCAGGTTTGAGCCTTTAGGAATATAATGAAATATTTTTTATTGGAAACGCTATCTTCAAAATAAGCTTTACAATGTGTTAACTTAAATTTTATCAGTTCCCAATTAGATACCAAACATTAGGTCGAAAAGAAGAAAAGGAAACTCTCAATTATCTTTACATCTTAATGATCTAATGAGATACAATTAGTATGTGTGTTACAAAAATGAAAGGAAGTTACAAGAAGAAATTTAATTTATAAGAGTGTAAATTATGAATTTTTTTTAGACTAAAATTCTCTGATCAATTACAAACTGAAACAATTTATTTCTCAACAGTGGAAACAATTTTTATTTTATTTGTAAAATAAATAAAATTGGAAAAAGCAACATAAACGGCAGAAATGAAATGGGGTGTCCCTTTTAGAGATGGTTCAATTTTACAAGCTAAATCGTAAAGTCAAATCAAATCGACGAATCAAATTAAACCGGAAAAAAAAACGATTTGTGATTTGGTTAATTTGATTGGTTTGGCGGTTGGAAAAAAAAAGACATGAGTTCCCAATTTAATTAATTTCGTGGAGACAGTGATATAATATCATATTTTCTCTAGTCACTTACTAAATCGTCCTCAATTCCATTATGTGAGCTCTACATATAATTTCTATTAGTAGTTAATTTGGGATATAATCATATTTCTTTTGTCAGTTAATTGGGATTGATTTATACAACAAAAGAAGAATCCACAGCAAATAGGGGCCAGCGTTAATCTTCACTTTTTAGCAAATATGAACTTCTTTTTATCAATGAAAAGCATACATTTATTATATACTGGAAAATATTACAGCTAGCTAGGAGTGAAGTGTTTTATTTTATGCCCATCGTTTATAGCCAACTTGCTAGTGGAGAAGTAATCTCCAAACAATACGAATTTTAATTACTTTGTAGAAATTACATTAGTTAATTAACAGTAAACACCTCCTAATTAATTCCATCATCTTTCAATTTTATTGCAAACTTTTAACACAATAAACCGTTGCATGTATATAGTAAAGTTAATGTTTATTTTCATAACAATCATCAGTTTTTGGGCCAGATAGAGTGATTGTTGCAATATAATCCAAAATTATTTATCCTTACCAGTTACCACTACATCAGCTCATTAATTTCTGACTCCAAGCGTTATACTACGATCCCCAACCCAATAAAGTTTTGGGCCAAGGATATGGATGGAGTAACACAAATTTGTAAAAATTTCACCGGGTTGGAAAAATTATCTAACTACACATAATTTATTATCAAATTTTCCCTATCGTTTTAAAAAATATCAAAAATCCCCCATTCTTGCTCTCATCATTTCTTTTTCCGGATACATTAATTTGAAATCTCCTACCCATGATTTTCCTTCCTTTTCTCACTCCACAAATCTCTCAACAGTTACTTTCATTTATCTATTTTTGAATTTCAATTTTTTTCTCTTTTCAATTAATGATTTCAAGTTATTCTATTGGTAGATTTCTTTCAATCACTTCAGTTTTCAATTTCTTTTTTTTTTTTAAAAAAAAAAATCATCTTAAAAAAATACTGAATCTTTTACTCCCGGTCTCTTTAAGGAATAAAAGTGGAAAAAACTTGCTAATGCACAAAGTTCATCTTGGAGTGCATTTGGAATGGTTCCATGAATTTCTAATGGCGGTCTTGATACACTTCATTCTGTTGGTTCGATCTTTCAATGTATCTCGCTTATTTTGATTATTAAATTAGTCTTTATTAGTGTTATCAATGATCCGATACATCACTGCTACAATAGTCTTTGTTTTATTCAATGTATCATGTTCATATTTAAGGTGTTGAATTGATACATAGCTCTAATGTTGTTGAATCTTTGATTAGTGTTTATCATGTTCAATATAAATGTACTTGACACATAAACTTTGTGTTATGTATCACACACCAAAAAACATGCTATTTGGAACAATTACATGTATAATGTTTTTTAAAATAAAATAAAATATAGTATTTCTCAAACAAAATAAGATACATAAATAATTATGTATCATGCACTATTTTTTTAGGCATGATATGTAAATTCGAATTCATACTAAATGTATCCGATACATAACAATTACCAAACAATAATGTATCGATCTCAAACCTAAAATCTTATGGGCAACACTTTCTTATTTAATGTATCTAGTAGAAATACAACACTTATCAATTTAAATTGAAAGGATCTTCATGATGTATCTTCTCAAAAGTTTTGAAAGGATCTTCAATGAACTAGGAGAACAATTTTTAAACTCAAAATTTTCAAAAAAATTGAATCAAAATTGAAAGCATCTTCAATGAAGTGGGAGAAGAATTTTGAATCTCAAAATTTTTGACAATCTTGAATCAAAATTGAAAAGATATTCGATGAACTTGAAGATTCACAAAAGAAATCGTTTGTCCAACAACAATTCTATCACTTTTGTATCCTTCGTAACTCACCTCACTAACCCAAAATTTCGACATAAGTTTTTAAATCAAATTTGAAAGGTTTCTTCGCTGAATAGGGGGAGGGGGGGAAGCAATTTGAAAATTTGAATTTCTTCGTTCTGTTAGGATTTGTCTCGGTATGATTGAAAGTAAGAAGAAACGTAAGAAGATCAAAATATTCATTATGTATCGTATGAAATTTTCGGCTAATGGATGAAACAGAGAGAATGATGAACAAGAAGAAGAATTTTATTTTTTGAATTTTTTGATTTGTTACACTATATGATTAAATCCTTGACAATAATTTGGAATGGGATAGAGCAATTTATGGGATCTTAATTTGATCTTCGTTTTTCCCCCCTTAATTAGCGCACAGATGGATACTATGAGATTTTAATTTGATTTTTAAGCTTTTGTTCCCCCTTAATAAGTGCAACAGATAGATACATAATGTATCAACAATATGTATTTGGATCCTTAATTATGTATCCGAAATGCCTATAAACATGGGATTTGTGTAATTAGAAAAAGAATAGGATAGAAGGTAATTTAGGTTTTACACTATGGGATTTATGTAAGTTATCCATCTTTATATTGGTAATATTATAATTTATGGTATATGTATTAGTTATATATAGAATAATATCAAACAAAGAAATGATAATACCGAACTAATATATACATTTTTTTTCTACTGCATTCTACCAAACGACTCCTATTTAGTTTAACTTAAGGCCTAATTAGGTATACCCTGGTTGGTTAGAAATTATTTTCAGAAGAAACTAGAGTGTTTGATAGTTTTTTTTTTTTTTTAATATTCTATAAATTGTTTTTCTTAACCTGGAGGAAAAAAGAAGACAACTTCAATAGATAACTTGAAGTCAACAAAAAGCAAATGACATTCACTGAATCACACTTGTTTCAAATAATATAGATTATAGTAGTTTTGGTGTCTGAAAAGTTAGCAAAGAAAAATACCATCAAAATATTTTTTTGTTGATCACTCAATGTTTTAAGCACAAAGAGATTATTATTAGCACAATAGTCACAATATTTATATTATTCATAAATATGAACGTCTAATGTGAGAACAAATAGATTAGTATTTGCACAATAACCACGTTATTATTTTCACGGCTATCATAAGCCTACTAAATAATTGAATAAAGCAACACAAAGAAAAATGGATACAAGAATATGTAATTGCAATTGCACAAATTTTTGCTCCCAATTTTAGACATTTATAATTTAGTATGCAGGTTGAGTTTGTGTAGTAATAGCAGTACGCTAAATGCTCTTATGCTCCCAACTTTAGTGATTTGTAATGCTTTTCCAACTTCTGTAACATATTTTAGTCATTGCATTTTCTTCTGGTGTTTATACTATCATGCACACTATCAAAATAATTAAAAAAGAAACATCAATACTAGTCCTCCTGCTAATTAGTAACTAACAATTATCGAGACTTACGACTTATTCTTCTTTCCTATGAATTACGGATGCTCCAATTGGAAAGGCATTCATAGTTGGTGATACAAATAGTGGAGGTCGTGGTTGGAGACACGGAGCAGGAGGAGGAATCATTGACTCGATAACAATAGAGAAATGTTATGCATGTGTTAAAGGACAACACCGTTGAAGTTCATATAACATTATAAATCAATTGAAACATATTTTATAAATGATGCAACAAGCAGTAGACATTTGAAAAACTTATTAAGATGGGATGATCAGAAACTTTGATATCCAACTCAAACAAATTAGTTGCTTAACTTGCTACAAAGTAATATGAGAAAATAGTTTCTTATGTGTGTTAAAAAAATTGAATTTTAAAAAATGATCCTAAAAATTTCCTTATTTGTAATGAATTACCGCATCAAAATTTTCATAATAGGTGTACTAATATTTTACACGTACAAAAAAATTTGAACTCGTATTTTAAGATAAATATGAGCAAATGGAGGCAAGACAATGACAAATTACAAGATAAACAGAGGCTAAACAGAAGTATAATACTTTATGAATCAATTAAGCACTACACTTTTATGAGTCAATTAGACCGGAAAAGAAAGAATCAAAATGGAATAGTACAATTTTATACCTTTTCATGTATTTGCCTTTATATTTTTGAAATATATATTGTAGGATAATGCTACTAAAGAATCTCTTTTCGACATATATGTATCATTTATTCCATTAGATCATTTTTCATAAAACTATATATATATATATATATATAAATATATTCATTTTACTATTAAAAAAATATTTAGATCTACTTGATAGGGAAATTATGTTGCATGGAGCATGGAGTGTTAGTAAACAAGAACTCACATATTCAGAAGATGAAAGTTATGGAACTGAGAATGTTGCAGTAGAGGTGTGGAATACCAGGATAAATAGGATTAGAAATGAAGATATTTGGGATAAGGTTGAAGTTGTCTCAGTGGAGAACAAGAAACGTGAAGCGATATTGGAATAGTTTAGACATGTGAAAAAGGAGATATGCATAATTTCATAAATATAAGGGCAAATACAAACAAATATAATGCGGAAATGTGAGAGGTTGACTATGGATAATTTCAGGAGAGGTAGAGGTAAGCTGAAGAAGTATTGGGGGAGGTGATTAGACAAGATATGATGTAGTTGAAGCTTACTAAAGATGTGACCTTAGATAGGAGATTATGGAGGATATAGATTAGGATAGAAAATTAGAAGGCAATAGAGCATTGTCTCGCTTATCCTTAGATAGTAAAGTGTTGTGTTACTTATCCTTCCAAATTTGATATTGCTAGTCGTAGTATCTTGTCCTTAGATTTCTATTACTATTTACTGTATCTTGTATTTTAATTATCGTACTATTTTATTGTAGGTAATATTTTCAGAATGTTTGATCATATTTGACCAACTGTGCATCATATCTTAGAGGCTATGCATCATTGTGATGCTTCAAATCAACTATACTTTAATAAATTTTCATAAATTTAAAATTATAAATCCATCTCTGATTATATTTCAAACCGATTTCATTTTGCCAAGTGACAAAAAAGAGAGGATAAATTTGATCGGAGAATTTGTAAGTTAATCATGCAAGTTTAGAATTATGACAACAAAAGATTCCTTCTTAATTGTTATGATTATCGTTTGTTTCTATGAGCTAATTAATGACGATTTAGAGGAAGATCAGAGAAAAAAAAAAGTGGGATTAATTCACAATTTTAACTTTTCTAAATTTTATCAGACTTTTTGTTTTACTTTTACTCAAAATTTGTTATTTATATTTGTTTAGTAAATTTTCTTATCCATCTATCAAATTTGAATCAAAATTATTATATTTAATGAACTCAAAATATATCATAAATATGCATATTTGCAGCAAAGATAATGTAGTATATAGGTAGTACAATACATATATATATTTTGATCTTAGCTGATATTTATGCTTTTTAATTTTGGACATACATAAGTACTTAAAGTACTATAAAATTGAACAGTAGGCACATGTGACCTACGTGACACAATAAATGTAGAATGTCACATAGAACACATACTTATGCATATTCCAAAATAAAGGACATAAATATCTGACGAGACCAAGTTAAAGAGCATATTTATGACTTATGCCTAGTATATATAGCGGTTGGGTGTGTG
>JAJOOI010016748.1:0-17095 GCA_029582585.1 Solanum bukasovii | reverse complement strand
TTCGCTGAAGTTATTGAAGTTTGAGGTACCGCTACTTCTTTAACAGGTTAATCCGTTTTATCTTAGGAGAAATTAATCTGCAACCTCGGGTACAGTGAGGGGATTAAATTTCTTAAGGAAACACAGTGGTTTCTGTGGACTCGGATTAAAATTCCTTCTGTCTATTTCATCTTTTTTCTATTTCTGTATTTTTGACTAACCTGAATACAGGAGATAACATTTTGTACATGGCTATTTTATTGAGTTATTCATCAAAATTTCATTTATTTAATGACCAGAATTAAACGAAAATATACAGCTCAAAGATGTAGAACAAAAGTTCTTTTATTTGCATCAAGCTTTCGAGAGGCTCATTCAAGGCTTACTAGAACTAATTACCCAACAGAAATAAAAGCTTTAGTTTCGGCTCATCGAGGTAGGAATAAGATGTAATTCTTGCAGTTCTGCATTGAAAATATTATTTTTTAAATTGAAAGTCTATTAAAAACCACCTCACAAAAATAAAAGAAAAATTTACATACATCATTCTTTCTCCGAACTCACTTATAAAATTGCGCTAAATATATTATATTTTATTATTAATATATAAACCACCACTTCAATTTTATTCTTTTATGCCCTTCACATATGTACCACCAAATGTTGGCACATTTTCAGTATTCCTTTCCTTCCCTGGCCATACCATACCCATACTTTAGCAAATGAAACTAAATTATTAAACATCTTTTTAGCCAAAAGAACAATTCTCTTGCTCTTTATTTTGAAACAATATTAATATAGTCAAACTCTTCTATAAAAATGTCATTTATTCCATATGTTTTTTTAACTGTTATAGTAAAATATTATTATATAATATGAAAAACTGGTTACAAAAAGAAAATTTGACTCTTATAATGAAATATTATGGTAAAATATTCATATTAATTATTGTTTCTTACGAGACGTGCACAGTTCAAAGTTGATAAGTAAAAGTACGTAACATATTTATGACCAAAAATTCAATTACACATATCTTTAATTTAAAACTATAAATTCATTACTAGAAAAACTGAATTTAGCAATGGCTAAATTTTATAGCAAAATTCGTCGCTAATTTTATTTAGCGACGAATTAGCGACATATTTTTGTTATCTACAAGCAAAATAGCGATAGATTAGCAACAAAATCCATAGTTAATTCTAGTGTTCTTTAGAAGTGAAAAATAATTTTTAAATTTTTTTTTCTATGTCAAGTTAAATTAAAGACAAGCACATTAAAACGAAAATAATATTTTGATTGAAAATGTTTAATTAAGGAAGTAGGTCTGGTCATGAAAGGAGTGGGAAACAGCTAAGAATATATTCTGTGTTTTTAGTGTATATAAATAAGGGAATACAAATAATATTGTGGGCATGATTTTTTTTTTTTTTTTTTTTAATGTTGTCCATTCTTTCTTTTGCAAAAAAACCTTTGATTTGCCTTTTTTCCAAATCTAGGATGATAATTGGACAGCTTCCTTTTATGCTATTTTATTGTGTACTATATATAATATTTTATATTCCGTTTCAAATAAGCATATGCTTTCTTAAGATTCCATGCTAATACAATGCACGTGTTTTTCTAGCTATCATGACGTCAAAATTTTCATTAAAAAAATTAATATAAAAAAGTTAAAAGTTAAAAGAATATATTGAATTTATATAAAATATAATTTGTTGACGAAGAAAATATTTGATTAAATTTGTGATGAGACAAAATTTTCAAAATTTATAATCAAACGCTAGCTAAATTTAAGTACACAGTGATCTTTTTGTTTGTTTAAACTAGCTTTTAAACTCTGATCTTTCCCATAGTACTCCATTATTATGTTCTACTATAGTATTAATTTATTATTTGTGGAGTATAATGAAAGTGACATTTCTCTCTTTGATTAATTTGGAGGCCAAAAGAACAAATGTGACTTTACATTGTGTTGATAAACAAGAAAAAAGATACATATTATATATGTGGTATATTATTTTGATTTTTTTGAATTACTCATTCCATATTTGATATTTGTATTGACATTTCAGCTAATTTGAATTTACGTCCCGTAAAATCTATTTAAGAGAAATATGCTCGAATCTCGATAACAAGTTTTTTTTCTTCGACTATGTGGCAAACTTTGAGATTAAATAAATAAATTGCATAGTTCAATTCAAAATTAGTTTGTATAGGTCTGAGTTCTCACCATATCTTCAAAAACAATTATTTAATGCATACTTAATTAACTAACATTATCAACAAATCTGTGTTTGTACTGTATTACTATTACTTGTTTGACAAATGACTTATTTTTTGGGACCATGGATTATCTTTAATTTTTTTAATTTGGGGGGATTACATCTCTAAGGGATTTAATGTTGATTTGACTTAATATACATCTATAAACACCATCTTGTCCAACAATCAGAACAAAATAACAATGTTGAATCAAACTACCCTTCATCAATCAACTATCAGAATAAAATAATAATATCGTAGCAAGCCGCCCTTTCGTTTAATTGATACTAAGTGTACAACTATTGTCATAGTGAGTGCAATTGCATTTTGCAAAGTATAGCTATATATGTCCATCCATGGTGGGGGTAGTATGCTAGACTAATTATTTCAATCTACAACTATATATTATATTTTTTATTTTTTAATTTATTAGAAAAATGACTTTTGGGTTGTGTCTAAAGGCATATTATATTGGGAAAAACAAACATGTTTCTTTAATGGATCAAATAGACTTAAAAAGTATTGGGGTTTTGAAATCTTCTTTAACTCTAAACCATGATTTCCATCTTTGACAAATGTGCACATTCAATGGTTGTAATAGATCCCTAGCAATGAAATGATATATTGCATATAATAATCTTTGTCGATTTAACATATATACACTGATAGACAACATAAGGCACAATAATATTTTATTTTCCAAGTTACCATAAGGTTCAATATGAAGAGTACTTGTAGCATAAGATGGATCTATAACGTAACACACGTGAAACTAATATCTTTTGCTTAGAACTTATAATATCAATATGTATTAAGACATCTATAAATATTTGACTGTAAATCCAATTATTATATAACTAATATATATAAAAAGTTGAATTTTGCTAGAAGAAGAATGAAATAATGGTTGTTTTAACTCACTATCTCTATTACTGTCACAGCTGCAAATACTAGGAAGAGAGTACCACCAATATAGGCAATAACCTGAAATAGACATTTTGTTCATTAATAAAATGTGCAAATAAACATCAAACATATCAAATATCTGGAAAAAAAAGAGAAGAGAATCTTTAGGTGCATTTGGTACGACAAAAGTCATTTATGAGAAATCAAACGTTTTTCATAAGAAAATCATTTCTCGAAAGAGGAAAATCAACTTCCATCACTTATGAGCGGAAGTCATTTTCCTTTTCAGAGTGATGATAAATATTATAAACGAGACGTGACATGTTGCTAAAAATAAGGCATTTTTTATGTTTAACAAGATATGATTTAGTCCAAAGTCTTCACAAAGCAACATATTTTGAATTTTCCAGATGACTTCTTCAGTCAACTGGAAAAAAAATACTGACTAATGAAGGTAGGTAATAGGATGATTAAGATAAGAAATTTGGGTTAAGCACTGTTTGTCGCGTAATCATGAGATTATTTAAACTGGAAAGATCTGGTTGGGAGATTTGGCTTAAAAAATACAGTTTCTTTTTTATTCATTATGTAGTTAATTATTCCACAAGCAACTCATAATAAAATATTATACGAACTCTGTTGAGTCTAACCAGAGGTATTAAGAGTAGTTTTAAGTACGGAGAAGGGTGAAAAATGCCCCTGAACTATCAGAAATAGAACAAACTTACCGTTTGTTTGGTTTTTGGTCCAAGAACACACCTGAACTATTAGAAATGGGATAAAAATGCCCTCGTTGGTAGCAAACCGGCCCAATTATGCCCATATCAGCCATATCCTATTAACGGGCATAATTGGACGAGTTAGTGAATGACGAGGGTATTTTTGTCATTTTCTAATAGTTCAAGTGCATTTTTGGACCAAAACTAAATGAAGGGTACTTTATTCTATTTCTAATAGTTCAAGAGCATTTTTGACCCTTTTCCGTTTTAAGTACTTGAAAGAAATGAAGAGATGTTATGCCAGTGTGTACTTCATTACTGCTAAAAAGCATGAACTTTTTCTACTTAGCAATTTGAAAAAAGGAACATTTTCTTGTTATAGTGGTTTCCGTAGAAGAAATCTAGACGATAAATCTGTTTCGAGCAGAAGATTCAGAGGATCAAATAAATGTCTGTCTCTTTAATTATTTAGATGGAGTAATCTTACCTTCTCAGATAAGAATGTCCCCAGTAAAGAACCTCCAAGAACAGCCAACTGCAAAGAAAATTTCACTACCAATCAAATTTTTACGCGTATTGGACGCCAACACAGAAAGCAAGAAAAAGAACTAATGTACCGAAATATCTATATGGTCATGTTTTATATAAACCACGCACGGTACTCTTACGTCTAGAAAAAAGTTGCACTTTGTAATTCACTGAAGGTTTCAAGTTAAAGGCCTTTCTTTTAAATACTATTTTGCATTTCTTGATGAAATTTTCCTTCTAGTTGCTATTATTTGCAACAGAAGTCGCGTTGCAGATTGTACATGACACCTGTAAAAAGAAATGTTTAGTTAAAGGTCTGCATTTACCAAAGTTGCAGCTCCGTGGCCGGCTAATGCCCCTCCAATGACTCCAAGAGGTGAAGATGCAGCAGCAAGAGCTGAAAGTAGATATTGTGTACTTGAAGTTAATAATCAAGTCTTGGACTCGTAGATGAATTCATCCAACAGAGATTGAAATTCATAAGAAAGTGTTTGCTTATTCAGCGTCCGTGAATGTTTTCAGATTGCATAATGTCTGGCTGTTTAGAAAAGAATAGACTCTTGTACAAGTTGATTCATAAGACGAACAAATGGTAAAAACATAAGTTTCTGCATCAAACTGTGTATAACTAACCTATTGTAGAAAAAAATGATTTGTCACCCCACTCAGCAACAAATACCAACGCAAATGTACTAACGATGGTGCTTGCAGCAGACAATAGTCCAGCACCATTTCCTGAAAATTCCGAAACTGCCAGCTCGGCCTGGTGTCAAAAGCAAAGAGGTCCACAATTAGAATATGCTCATTTGCTGATGCCCCAAACGTTTTAACTTTCCAATAGACGTCTGATAATGAAGCGTTGTTCGGTGAATCTTAGTAGCTCAGTTGGTTAACTACCTTTCACCTTGTTGGTGAGGGTTCGACTCCCCACCTTGTAATCCCCTCCCATATTTACCCTTCCCCTAACCCCATTTTTTTGCAGCGATTCTACTTGTCATCTTGAAAAAAAAGATAAATACTTTAATAGCAGAAGGAATGCTGATAGGATCACCTCTTTCTGCTCCTCTTCTGCTTTCATGCCATCGCTGGAGGAGGCATCAAGCAAGGTTGACACTCCAAAATACACCTGTGACAAAATTGAATATCGTCAGACATGTCAACTTCACATGACATGTGGGTGCAAGTCATATCGTGAATTAAATAGTAGGATCATGCGTTACCAGAAGGCAAACTGCAGCAATATCATCTACTGGCAAATCATTTCCACCTAACCTGCATTTAGGAAGCTGCATCAGGGTATAACAGATGAACCACTCGTGATATTTCTGTTATTTAAAGATTTGGAAGATGATATTGAAGTCTGTTTGATGAAATGAAGTGATTCATCTAAATTACAAGTATTCCTTTTTTCCTTACTCCAACAGTGAAAAGACAAAACGATGGTTTGTAGGTTGAGATAACGAGCCGGAGATTTTTAACATATAAGAAGTTGTTAATACACCAGAAAACATATTTGGATAAAAATGAAGAAGGGCAAACATTTCCCACACAGAAATGTGGTACAAGGTCAGTGGACACAACCTAAGGTAAGCAATTTGAACATAATTTACAGCAACGGTCATGGACCTTTAACACATCAGTTCACATTCTATAGTTACAATATTGATATATACTAGTTTTGGTACATATTACCCGACTTCCGAAGTAATTTGTAATATCCTGTTTGCTCAAATTTCTAATCGAAATAACAATAACAACATGATAAGGTTAGAGATTTTGTAGGAGCATTAACCCAGAAAAACATGGCAAATCAAATTGCATTTAGGAGAAATAGTTAAATGATCCAAAGCACACTACAAAATTAAAGTAAAGAGTAGAGGATGTTAGGCTCTTCGATTTTCTGAAAAGTAAGATCTAAGAAATGAAATGGACGTGATGCAGGAATATTAGATAGAATCCTCCTTCTATGAATTGTCGTAATTTCTTACAATCTGCTTTTTTAGTAGGTGGAGTTTATACATACTTAAGATGCATAATTATGCCAAACGAAAAGGTTAAAGAACCTGAAAGGAAGAACGTCATCGACGTAGTGGAAAGTTCGTCCGAGAACAACGGATATGATTGTCATTACCCTGCAAATGACACAGACAGAATTAACATAAAGAGAACAAATTTCTGAATAAAACATCTTCCAGGAAATTTAAAAAGTTGTGCTGGATAAGTTGCATTGACCTTATTGAGTTCTTCAATTTCTTAATTTTAACACGAGAACTAAATGTTATAAGTACTAGTCAAGAATATATGTTAGCTCTTGAAAAGGAAACATTGTGTTCACGAGTATCAGATACAGAAGTTAAGAGGACATAGTGAATATTGAATGCTGAAAGATAACATACCCAAGTGCGCCGAAAGTCCCAAGGAAAGTGACAACGGCAGAGTTCCTAGCTGCTAAAAGAGCCTGCTCATATCAAATGAAAATCCAAATTAGTTATGGAAGTATAATGAGGACTTATAAGAAAGAAATGTTTCTGTTGACCACATGATAACATAACAAATCAGACGGAGTTTCTCTTTGATGAGGCACATGAAAAAATCATTTCTATCATCATTTTATTCAGACAGTAATGTATCATCTTTATTTAGCTTTTGAATGATAAATCCCCTTACAGCAATAAAGAAGGTTTTGTCCCCAAGCTCAGAAAAGAATATCAACAAGAACGCCTGCGAAAAAAGAAGGAAAAGGAGGTTTAATTACTCTCTGGTGAAACATTTTTCCTTCACAATCTCAAATAAAGTATAGTATGAGGAGAAAAAAAAGGCAATACAGATGAAAATTTGTGTATGTGTTCCTTGAAGGAGAATAAAGCAAGATACAAATGTCGGTGGATGCTGCATGAAATGATTTCCATGTACTGAGTTATTATCCTTGGCATTGTTATTCGGTTTTTTCTATTATTTCCTTTTTCAGATAAGGTAAAACAACAGAGAGATTTTAGAAATGGAAGCTGCTGAGAGATTTTCCTAACTGAAGCAAAACCTGTGCTTAAATCTCCGAGGTCCCCGAAGAAAGGAAACGACTGCAAGCCAGTGGCAACCTCTGAAGCAGCAGTTGCTTGTTGTGTGAACAGAAGAGTGAAAAGCCCAGAAAGGACAACAGCTTTCAGATAATTGTTCTCTGGCATGTCTAAAACTTGAAGAACAGAAGTGCTTTGATTTTTCCTCTTTGACAATGCTGTTCTGTTTGTACTACTGCATTCATCGCCACCATAAGCCGACCTTGTGTTGTAGAATCTTTTGTAGTTCCTAGTCCTGACCACCTGAGAAGAATCCAGAATGTCAGATCGTATATCTTCACAGTGAGACTTAAAAACTTTTAAGTTCGAGATAATTAAATTACCAATGCATAAAAAAGCTCTTATACAACAAGAATAAACTGAGTAATCGCAAGGAACTAGTAGAAAGGATCCGATTTATAACACACTGAATTTGATACAAATATGATTGCTAAAGTAGTAGGGGCATTCAATTTGGTCTACAATCCATGAGTTAATAGGAAGAAGCAGAATTTGGCTTATGAAATGCTTTCCAGGAAAAATGTATGTACTTACTATATCACAATTCTTGCCGAAAAGCTTACATCTTTTTTTTTCCACTCCTTAGTCCGAAAAAATTCACTTAACAACCATTTGTTTTTTAACGGAATGAAGTACAAACAACTCAAATGGAAGAAAAGCAAAAACCTTGGAGAAGTCCTCAAACCATCCATGTTGTTTGCAAAGAGAATGCCGCCTAGAAAACCTGCAGACGACACAATCAGGAAAAACAACAACATCATCTACTACTACTACTACTACACCTCAGTCCCAAACATATTGGAGTCGGCTATATGAATCCTCACTTCTTCATTCAAGTTCAGTTGATCATATCATCATAATATTATACTCCCTCTCCCAATTTATATGATGTACTTTCCTTTTTAGTAACAATTTAACTTTTAAATGTCCATTTTATCCTTGCCACACATAGATCTATGACTTATTTTAGAGACAAGTTTCAAAAGTATATTTTTTTTAAACTCCGTGTCAAGTCAAACTAACTCATATAAATTGGAATGGAGTGAGTATGTAAAATAAAACAAACATGGTGAATCTTTACTTTCACAATTGCAGAAACTGAAATGTTGAGTACTTACAATTGTCCAAATCTAAACTTAAGATGAGGTGGTTTGCACAATTCTACATGTTCATATACATGAAATTCCGAACCCATAAAGTTTAAATCTTGGATTCACATATCATGTACTAGTATTTTCATTATCAAAATGTATGGACCAGCTGACAACAAACAAGAACAAAACAACCCCAGATAATAATAATAATAAAAAAGAAAACTTTAGCTGAAATTGAAACAGTTCATGCTCAATTTATTCAAGAAAAGACTAAAGAAACAAATTTTACCTGGAGATTGCAATTAGAGGGGAGAAATTAGGAAAAGCAAATGAGGGTCTAAACAGAAAGCTGCTGCTCTCACAAGAGAGCACTAGGCTTCGCATTCTTGATTTTTTATTTTTTTTTACCAGAATTTAGGAGCAAAAAGATTGATTTTTGAGAAAGATAAGAGAAGAAGAAAGGGGAGTGGACAGAAATTCTGGATAAGCTCATCAAAAAGGCGCGCCAGTTAAACCGTTACATGTTTTTTTTTTAGTCGCGTCTCGTATTGAAATCTAATTAAATAATAGGAAGTATACATATTCCAATTATCAGAAAATCCTACTTTTTAATGGCTTTTAATACTCTATATTTAAATTTTTAATTTAATAAATACCGACCCAATTAAAAGAGGATTAACCGATCCAATTATTTTAACTTTCTGATGAAGGATAGTCCACTAATTTTTTTTCCACCTTCAAATAATGTATCTAAATAGTCAGGGGTGAAGCGAGGGGTCAAGCGACACCCCTTCGCCGGAAAATTACATATAAAATTATATATATATAAAGTATTGACATTTCTTAATACAAGTGAAAAGTTTAGTTTAGTGGTTAAGGAATTGCAAAAGTTCCTTAAAGTTGAGTGTTCAAGCCTATTGGCCTCATAACTAAAAAAAATTTCTTACTACAACTATTGATATCCATTCGTGAGAATCCTGCGTGCTAAACTTGAAAACTTTAATTAAAAAAATAAGAAAGACTTACCATTTACTACTATCGTCAAATATTTCCTTGTTATCATCTATAGTCTATACCCCGCTTAGATTTTACTTTAGTGTGGCACATATTTTTCCGAGTAAATTTTAGGTTTAGCAGACATAAAAATCATATTTGATGCTATAGTTATAGTTTGTATAATTGTGCTCCATAACAAATTTTATGTTTGCTATGACTATTAATATGTATATTTCGGTATACATATATACAAAAGATCAATTGTATAATCTGTTTTGGTATACATATACAAAAGAATCAATTGTATAATCTGTGTTTACATAAAGCGAGAAAGAGAGAAAGACAAAAGAAAACTGGGCAGGGGAAGATATGTATTTGTATAATTATAAGTGTATTGGACGAAAATATATGTATATGTATTTGTATTTGTATATACACTTTTCTCTTGCTTTATACAAACACAAACACAAATTATACATTTGTGTTTATATAAAGTGAGATAGGCGAGTGAGAGTGGTGAGCGAGATCTGGGAGAGTGGCGAGCGAGATTCTCTGTGGGAGAGAGGCGAACGGAAAGATATGTCTATATACAATTTTCTCTCACTTTATACAAACACAAACACATTTTATACATTTGTGTTTGTATAAAAGTGAGAGAGGCGAGGGAGATACTGCCAACGAGAAAACGAGAGTGGCGAGCGAGAATCAGGGAGAGAGGCGAATGACAACAGTTTGCTATGGGTTACAATTAAATCAAATTGTGGTTATAGCATTTAATTTGAATTAATAGTTTGTTATTTTATACAATTTTCCCTATTTTTCGTTTCATTTGTATTTTTGACTAAATATTTGAGAAACTATGGGCCAGCCCTAAGTTGAGTTTTGAAAGAGATTGGGAATTGGGCTTCAACGTAAGCCTATTGATGAATTAGGTAGGCAAATTTGGAGTCACTCATATAGTTGCATGCATGAAATTACATCCAATGATCTCGAAAATGAATGATTTTAAATTTTGATTTCGTTTGTTAAACAAAATTTTGAATTCAAAAATCAAAACTCTAAGATGCCTCGAAATGTACTTCGGCATCCTCTTGATTTTTTTTATATATACTGACTTATAAGTATCAACTTTGTCAAGACTAACTTCAGACATTTTGTTTGGAACTAGAATTTATCAAAATTAAATTCTGACACCGCATATCAAAAACTATTTTGAAAAATGAGTACAGATTAAATAAGGATGTCCAAAAGGGATACCCCATGAAATTTCCCCTCTTGAAAACGAAACATAACATACAAAGTACAGATTAATTAATTGGCTCCCAAAGATTTCATATATTATATGCACTCTAAAAGCTTATTATAAATTAAAACCTCCGTACAGAAATTAAACTGAAGGATGAAACAAAATCAATAACCACACAAATTACAACTCATAAAGAAAAAGAAAAAAACAAAGAGAAGTCAAGAAATCAACATGAAAAGGCCAATCAGACCAAAAAGGGCAGTCCAGTGCACTAAGCTTTCGCTATACTCAAGGATCCAGAGAAGGGTTGCATCATAGTAATTTCCAACACTCGTATAACTTAACATGAACGCGAAGTCGAAAATAAACACTTCCTTCAAATGCATCAGTACTCAAAGTTGCAATTCCTCTAGTCATGAAAAAATCACCAGTACCACCAATTACTGAAATGTCCCTAGTCTTATTCATCAATGGATCATGTCCAGCAAAATTTAAACTCCCTTTATAATCAGTATTATTAAACACAAATGAAAAACCAAGCCAAGAACTAAAAGTATCTTTTTGATCATAAAAATACATTCCTTGTGCCCTTCCAATTGGAGGTGAATGTAAATTATTATCAAGGGTAATAGGGTCATCAAATACAATCATGTCCCCAAAGTTGTTAGGGCTTGACATTATGGTCCTATTGCCCCATTCCGGTGCACCGACTATAGCTGAAGTCGCGTTTTTATAATTTTCCCCGTTGTAAACTATGTCGTGAAAGAAAAATACCATTTCTTTACAAGGAGCGCGAGCGCGATGAGTGTAGCTGTGAGCAGAAATGGAGAGAAGAAGAAATGGAAAGAATAAAAATGTAAATAATGACTTAGAGGAATACATTTTGTTACACAAAATTTGTTAAGTGATGGGATGGATTGGTTACATTTAGTCACTTTATATAGTACTTTTTTTTGTCGAAGAATTAAATTAATAAGTACCTAAATATTAGCTGGGATAGTACGTGATGTATCATCATCATAAATTTATTGGATTAATTAATTAACCACATTTATTTAATTAGTTCTAATATTTGAGATTTGTTTTCATTTGTTGAACCTACCTTAGCTAACACATGTTTAGCTAAAATTAAGTAACTATAGTGGATATAAACAATAGGTTTAATTATTATGTATCATGTGGATGAAGAATCTACTAAACTCAAGATTATTTGGTCACAACTCACACCTTTTTTTTACGATAGAAGTAAAAGTTCATCGATCTTAATAATTTTCGTACAAATAATATATTTATATTAAGAAATTTACGCATTTTAAGTTTAGAAGTAGTACGTGAAGTTGTTTTAATATTTTTGAATTCATGAAGTTGAAATTCTGACGCTTCTAATTCATTAGGTTGATTAGGAGAGGGAAATTACTATAACTAATTAATCAAATTAGATTCCCTAATTATTAACTCAACAAAGAAACAGTTGACCAGACAGTAGGAACAAAAAAGTCAATAATAAAAACGTAAAAAACTACTGATATATATAATTATAGCATAACCTACCAACCTTTTCTGAAAGATTCGACCTACGTAAACAATATTTATTTTTCTGATTAACCGACAATGTTGAACTAAAAAATAATGAGTATAACAATAAAATATTCAGTGAGATTTAGGAATGGTAATATATACGAAAATCTTATTTATACACGTTAGGAAGAATAGAGAGGTTGTTTTTGAAAGACCTTTGACTTAAGTAACTAAAAAATAGTGGGTAACTATATCAATTTTAATAATATTCAAATAGATTAAAATCACTGAATGACTGAAATATAATCGATGAATCTTAATGTATACCAATAAGGAGGGATTTGGCTTATTTTATTACACCATATGTCTAAGCTTGGATGTGGTAGAAAAAAAATCCAAGAAAATATGAAGCGTTAAAGTTGTATAGTATTTATCAAGTTTATAATAATCACCATGAGAAGTCCGATGAAATGATTTAGATCCTTTTACTTTTAAATTAAAGGTATAGAGTTTCAGACTGAAATAAAAAAAATCCTCGATAAAAATCACACTCCCCCTTTAACGGAATTTATATTGTGGGAATATAATCAATAAATTACATATACCAAATAATTTTATCAAATAAAACATCATATATTAGAGGTTGTGGCAAAGATTTATATTAAGAAATTTACGCATTTTAAGTTTAGAAATAGTACGTGAAGTTGTTTTAATATTTTTGAATTCATGAAGTTGAAATTGGGACGCTTTTAAATTCATTAGGTTGATTAGGAGAGGAAATTACTATAACTAATTAATCAAATTAGATTCCCTAATTATTAACTCAACAAAGAAACAGTTGACCAGACAGTAGGAACAAAAAAGTCAATAATAAAAACGTAAAAAACTACTGATATATATAATTATAGTATAAAATACCAACCTTTTCTAAAAAGATTCGACCTACGTAATCAATATTTATTTTTCAGACTAACCGACAATGTTGAACTAAAAAATAATGAGTATAACAATAAAATATTCAATGAGATTTAGGAATAGTAACATATACGAAAATCTTATTCATACGGTCATACCTTAGAGAGGTTGTTTCTGAAAGACCTTTGACTTAAGTAACTAAAAAATAGTGGGTAACTATATCAATTTCAATAATATTCAAATAGATTAAAATCACTGAATGATTGAAATATAATCGATGAATCTCAATGTATACCAATAAGGAGGGATTTGGCTTATTTTATTACACCATATGTCTAAGCTTGGATGTGGTAGAAAAAAAATCCAAGAAAATATGAAGCGTTAAAGTTGTATAGTACTTATCAAGTTTATAATAATCACCATGAGAAGTCCGGTGAAATGATTTAGATCCTTTCACTTTTAAATTAAAGGTATAGAGTTTCAGACGGAAATAAAGAAAATTCTTGATAAAAATCACACTCCCCCTTTAACGGAATTTATATTGTGGGAATATAATCAATAAATTACATATACCAAATAATTATATCAAATAAAACATCATATATTAGATAGAATATATATCCTTCAACACAAAAAAAAAAACAATCAATAAACCCCCTCCCCACCACCCCACACATTCACCAAGAAAAACGACTATTACAACAACACCAATAATAAATTAATAATCATAACAATAGGGTCTAAAATTACTATCATCAACAAGAACAATAATTATAATAGTAATAACGTCTAAAATTATTATCAGCATTAGTAAAGTTTATTATCGACACATAGTTAAAAATAAACTTCACCCTTCAATGAAATTTATGTTGTGACTTGTGTGAATCAAACTGCTAATCAAACAATAAATTTCAGATACCAAATAATTATATCAAAATAAAACTCCATATATTAGATAGAATTCTTCGAATCTTTAACCAACAATATATCTTTCAAACACAAAGAAAGAAACAATCAATAAACCCCTCCTCCTTCCCACCACCCCACACATTCACCAAAAAAACAAACGATTATAACAACAACAATAACAATAACATACGTAACGTCTAAAATTATTGCCAACACTCATAAAGTTTAATATCGACCCGTAATCGAAAATAAACTTCACCCTCAAAGGAATCAGTCATGATAGTAGCAATTCCTCTAGTCATGAAGAAATCACCAGTTCCACCAATAACAGAAATATCTCTAGTTTTATTCATAATTGGATCAGCTCCAGCAAAATTAATACTCCCTTTATGTTGAGTTGAATTAAAAACAAATGAAAACCCTAACCATGAAGTAAATATTTCTTTTTTATCATAAACATAAAAACCTTGTGCTCTTCCAATTGGATTTGAATGAATATTATTATCCAAAGTAATTGGATCATCAAATACAATTAAATCTCCAAAATGATTTTGTCCAGCCAATTTTGTAAGATTTCCCCATACTGGAGCTCCAACAATAGCTGATGTTGCATTTTTGGCATTTTCACCATTGTATAATATGTCATGGAAGTAAAAAATTAGGGTTTTACAAGGGCGATGTGCGCGAATTTTATTCCACGATTCAACTATAGAGAAGTTAATAATTATAAGGAGAAGGTAAAATGAAATGGCTATGGAATTTGAAAATTTTAATGCCATTTTTGGTACTTTTTATTTTGGTGTGAATTTTATTTTTTTAATCTCATCTCTTTATATAAGGATTTTTTTTGGGATCCAATTTGTTGTGATGTGATAGTGAGTATGGTCCAAAAATTTAAAAACTTGGCTTTTAAGGGATCTCATATTTCCATGTAGTATAAAATAAGACGTAAATACTAAGATAAATTAAAACGTATGGCTATTGTTCGTTTCCCTATCTTCAAGTCTATGTTAGTAGAATCTTTTCTTGGTAGGTAATAACTAACATATATATTCATTCAGAATTTGAAGTTTATAAAATTTTATAGTAGTAGTACTCGTCCCTCAATCGGTATGGCTCAGTTGGCCTTTTTGAGGGTGGATAATCTGGGATCGATCCTCCCTTAATGTATTCTGAGTCGAGCATGTCGCATAGGGCTTGCCTAATGCGGTTTACATCTCACGTGTGGTCTGCCGTCTATCACACAATAGGGGGTTTATCCGGTGGGTTCAAAGTGCTCACTCGAAGGGCAGAGGTTGTGGCAAAGATTGTAGCGGCTACAGGTTATAGAATTTATGTGACCCGGCCCATAGATTACTCTTAGAGGTGATAAATTAGCTCATGAAAACATAACCTGTCCATTTATTAACTCAACTAATTTCAGTCTAACAATTCATAAAGAACTAGATTAATATGTAGGTGTCAAATCGACTTATGAGAAATTTAGTCAAAATATTTAGAGAAGACATTTTTTGTACGTTAGGGATATCCTAAATTTTCAAATAATTTATAGTTAATATTGCGTATACTAACTATTCTCTGAATATAACTGCATACTTGCTTTCATCTTCTGAATATGTACATATTAAAGTAAAAAAAATTAATAAGTAAACAAAAATGTGTAGACATTATAATAGTATCATTTGTTTGGTTATGATGTCTAAAGTCTAACATAATAATATTAGTTATGGGGTCATGACCTAATTATAAAGAACTATTATTGGAACCTTTAAGTCTCCTAATTGGAAACAACAGCTTTTGAAAGGGAAACAAATAGCACATAACTAGTAAAAATTAGGAATCCAAATCCATTAATTTATGAAAGCTTAAATCTAAAGTCAAAATCAATATAAAATTAGTTAAAAATGAGAATCAAAGTGCTAACCATATTTTTACTCATTATTTAATAATTAAAATCATAGCTTGCGTTAGACTTCAATCAAGCCAATAATCACAAAAGAAATCTTAGTATAATAATTAGGTGAGCCTGCCAACTTGTGTTTTGTCAATTTCACCAACCATTTTTCTAAGAGTTAATTTAAGATATATTTTGGGGAAAAAACAAAAGTTGGTTAACTTAAAATTTATAATTTAAGGATTATTTTTGGATCAAACTATTACACTTTGTTTGGATGGTTGTTACGTATTATTTCATAACGTATTGTATTGTAACGAACTGTATTGTTTTGATGCATACAATGTTTGGATAGACTGTATCGTTTTTCATCGTTACACGTATCCATAAATTGAATGATAAGCCTACAATAAAAGTAAGGTACGAGGTAGAGCTACTATGAAAAGATAGGATAAAAGATGAAATATAATTATTAAATAATAAATAAAGATAAAATGAGAAGAAAATATTAAAGTAACGAAACGATCACACCAAATTGGTCGTTACATAAAATAGGTCTTTTTGTTGTTACCTAGCAATGGATTTAAATGATACGATACAATAAAATTTAAGTAACAATCAAAACAAAAACGACGGGTAACAACCATGCATCCAAACAAGGTGTTAACGGTAGGGACATTTTTTAACCAAAGTATTAACTAAAGATATTTTTGTTCATTTTCACATAGTTTAAAGACATTTTTTTTGGACAAATTACTTAACTACACTCCTTTACTTACCTTAATATCCATTTATCCATACTTATTTCAAAATTTTCAAAAATCCCTTATTTACCTATGTATCCCGTGCACAACGCTATGTATCCCGCTATGTGGAATGTATCAAACCTAATGTATCCTGTGCACAACGCTATGTATCCCAATATGTGGAATGTATCAAACCTAATGTATCCCGTGCACAACGCTATGTATCCCGCAAACATCATTTTTAAGGGATTTTTGGTAAATAGAAAACTAGAAGGGATAGGATGTTATTTAGTACTTATAATATGTGGT
>JAJOOI010016747.1:0-10379 GCA_029582585.1 Solanum bukasovii | reverse complement strand
AGACATGATTGTAGTCCATCTATTTGTGTAACATATATATTTCATATATTTAATACATTAATCTATAATCCCAATAACTATAAATTTACTTATTGTGGGATTCAATTCCTAATGAATGCCAATGCTTAAAAGAGAAATAAAAAATTGCAAACAACAACAAAGACATATTACAATAGAAAAATTAAAATATTTTAGTATGTCAATACACATGCATCTTGATTGAAGCTATGCAACGTCATAACAACTTAAAGGCTTGATGTCAACACTTTCTCTCGAGTCATGTCAAAAATATTAAATAGATTGAACCTTTACTCGCATAAATTTTTCCACTTCTACTTCATATTCCGTAGGCAGATTCACTTCAAATTAAATTTGTAACACTTTTTCTTTTAGCCAAAGGGTTTCCGAAATAGGTATACAAAAATTTATTTGCAAAACAGAATAAGTGATCAACTTTAGTTAAGAGTAGTGCTACACAGAAGGAAAAACTTGTTTTCATCTTCTCTATAGTGCAAAGTTAGCATATCTCCTGATGCTAAATTCTCTGGGCAAAAATTAATGCATCCAAACGAATAAGAAAAAGCTTTATACTCAACCAAAATGTTATATTAAACAAGTCCATGTTAAAGAAAAGTAGCTTTCTACTGAGACACCAAATTGCGCTTTCTATTAGTAATATAAAATCACGTTATGGCAAAACAAAGTCGGCACATATATATATGTACACACACACACACACCCAAAAATCCGTTAAAAAGTTGCGACTTTTAATGAAAAGGTGCTACTTTAATGAAAAGTTGGGACTTTTATAAAAAGTTGTGACTTAGATGAAAAGTTGCGACTTTCATGAAGAGTTGTGACTTTTATGAAAAAATATGACTTTTATGAAATGGTGCAACTTATCGCCTTGTTGTCTAAAAATAGAGGGGTTCCTCTAATTTTTCAACAATAAATTTCTGGATTTCTTCTTCTACTATTAAATCTAGTATTTTAAGTGTACTTTACTACTCTTGAGTGGTTCGTTTACACCATGGCTTTAGGGACCGATACACCGGTGAGTAAGATATTTCATAAACCTTGGGTACTTGAGGGGAATAATTCTCTTAAGGACCAAGTCGTATTTGGTTTCTTCAGATTGTCCCATTCCATTAAGAGTTGGCTGTATGGATCAAAATGTTAGTCATGGTGTTGAACCTGTAAACAATATGAAGCCTCGAACTACTCCAGCGGCATTGGTTGTGGAGTGTGCAAGATGTTTAAAATGGAGGTACATACCTACAAAGGAGAAGTATGAAGAAAGAAGGGAACACATTTTGGAACGACCCTTCTATTGTGAAACAACTCGTGAATGGCATTCTAATAAAAAATGTGACAATCCACCTGACCTCACTGAAGATTAAAGTGGACTCAAGTGGGAAATTGATGCGCCTAATATTCCTCAGCCTCCTTCAGGGTGGGAACGTCTTATAAAATTCAGAACAAAAAGAGACACCAGAATTGCTGATGTGTATGTTTGCATCTTTTTCACTATTCATTTTACTGTTAATACGTAGAACAATTATTGATGCTTTCCTTGTAAGCTAGGACCTTTGGCACTAATGTGTAAAATAAATGTCGTAGTTCTTAATTATTTTCTTTTCATGATTTACAGGTATTATAATTCGCCATCTAAGCAGCAGCTTCATTCCAAAATTGAAGTTGAAAAGTATGTTCTTAATGTCTTTTGAGTATTGATTATATCACAATATACTTAATGTTATATTTTTATTGTGTTGGAACAAAGTGGTACAAAGATAGAGATATTTCAAGCATAAACGAATTGAAATGGAAGAGAAAAAGAAGTAAAAGGAAAAGGCGGGACGAGTGGGGAACAATCGTTTTGTTCCTCAAAGAAATTCAAGCAAGCAACAAACAAGCAGTTGCGATGACATCAGTGTCGTAAAGGTGGTGCAAAGAATTGCTGATGAATCAATCTGATTTGGCCAACAAGTTCACAAACAACACCAAAATCATTGCACAATATATCTTCTTCAAAACCTGACTTCCATACACCAATGGTGAGTCAGAATGGGTCAATATGGAAACAAACTAGTGTAACGATAACCGGGTTCTGCCGTTATAGAAAAGTCAACGGAAAATTTTTTTGGGTCAAAATTTTTTTTATAGTAACTTGGAATTTCCCAACCTAGTCCAGATTTGGACGAAATCGGAGTCATTAAGGTGTAGGGAAATATGGTAACAATCGGGTGATTTATTTATGATTTTGATTTCATTAGTAGTTAGATAAGTCGTTAAGGAACCCGTACGACTTTACGGAATTGAATTCGGATGAGTAGAACTCTCGGAATCGATCTTTGCGTGAACGGTATTTTCTGAGCGTCGTTGGTTAAAGGTGTGTTGTGAAATGGGGATCTTGAAATTATAAAATAGCTCACTGTTTCATGCAAGCCGCTTTGGCGCTACTTTTGGTAGCTCTGGCTGGGTGGGTGCCGTTATGGTGGGCCCGACGCGACTTAAAGTCTTAAATAAACCTCAAAACGTCTTTATTATGCACTTTTTGGTTTTTAGAGCTAACGAACGAACCCCAGGTGATTCTTGACTATTTTCCACCATTCTTGAGGCTAAAGGTAGGGTTTTCACTCCCCGAATCCATTTTTCGATCCGTAGAACGTAATCTAATGGGTAATTATCGATGGGGGAGGGTTTTGATTCATAAACTATGGTGGAAAAAGACCTAGTTTGGATACTTGGTATCATGGATTTGATCTAGGGTTCATATAATTGTTAGTAATTCGGGTAATTGGTGATTGTTTATTGATTTCCGTATTATATCGATTGTTTGTAGACCAAGAACAAGCGGAAAGAATTCGGAAAGGGAAGGATCAAGTTTCTTAGGGTTTCAAGATTGTTTCGAGGTAGATGATGGTTGTGATTCTATGATTGTGTGATGTATGTTTGTTCTTGCTTCATTATGATACATGTATGTATGCGAATGTTGCATTATTCATCACACTTGTTGTAAATGAAATAGATGAATGATGAATGCCATGAATCATGACTTGATCGTATGAACTTGAGAATATACTTGTGATTGTGATTCTGGCTTGTTGAATGGATCGGGTGTTGCGCTCCGACACACTAACTTGGATCGGTTGCCACGTTTTGACATAATTATGGGATCGGTTGCCACATTCCGACATAAATATTGGATCGGGTACCACGTTTCGGTAGGCTAACTGTTTGGGTTTGGGTTCCATGAGAGGACCAATGAGTTTATATAATTGTGCATCTTGAGAAATGTGAATATGTATCTTGTTCGTAAATGTTGATTATATTGTATATGTTCAATAAATGCATGTGATTATATTGTTGTAATGACTTATTTTTGTTGCACTTAGTGGGATAACCATGTGATCCTACTAGTACACTGTGGTTGTGTACTGATACTGCACTTGCTCTTTCTTTGTTGAGTACAAGGCATCTTTAGGCGGCTATTGACAGACCTCGTTTAGAAGATCAGTGATCGTCGTTCGAATTCAAGGGTGAGCCAGTTCTTCCAGGCTGCCATGAGTTCTCCTTTCGTATATGTCCACATTTCGGACTTAGACTTTTCTAATTAGTTATTAGTTCATTAGCTTGGGGTTGTGACCCTTCTTGTTAGACTTATGGATCTTGTTAGATGTTTTGGTACATTGACTTTCAGGTTCTAGGTGTTACTTCCGCATTTGTTTAGTTGATTAGACTTTTGTTGGAGTTTATGGGAACTCCCTATTTTCTTTCCTTAGTATTTAACTTACTTCCGTAACTTAAATGCTTTAGTATGTGATTAGAGTTGGTTAATTAATTAGCATTAATGGTTCTCCCACCGGAGGGTTAGTGTGGGTGCCAATCACTGTGGTCTGCGTCGTGACAACTAGAAAAAAAGACTAAGATTTAAGAAATTTACTAATCAAGCTTCTTGCTTCCAGAGATAAGTCTATTGCTTTGTCACTTAGTTGGACCCTGGGGACATCCAAAGATGCTAAGAGGAGCGCTATTACATTGAAGTATTTGTAGGCTTCTAGTGATTCTTTGATTCTTCATAACTTGTTTTGACCTAGGGTTTCTAAAACCTTGGAGATTCGTTGTGTTTTAGCTGCTATAGTTTCCATAATCTAATTAGCATGTTTTTTTGGAAATTTTGCATAGTTCCAAGTATAGAATTCAAAACCCTAGCTTACATTAATCATCAGTACTCATGAATTATATTTTCTAGACAGATCAGTCATAAGATCATGTTTTAGAATTTGAATGCCATACCTTTCAATATATTTATATGCATTCTCAGATGGCATGTCAGTATTTTGAGCTACTTATTACTTCAGTGTATTTTAGCTTTTCATTCAATTGTGAGTAGACTTAGCATCGAGTTGGACTAGGGTTCAACACCCTCACAGTCCCAAGACTACGTGCCAACGTAGGTTGGGCACCAATTTTAGTGATCACGCCACAGTCGTGCCTCAATACCCCTAGCAGGGTATATTGGGTCCTCTCGGTGAGGCGTATACATCGGACTCCACTTTAGCTCACGTGGTTTATGTTAGTTAATAGTAGCTCCCACAGTCACAATTTCATTGCATTGACCATGATATCAATATTTATATCAATATTTATTTCAGTATTCAGTTCATCATATTAGCTACTTGATTAGTATTTGGTCATTGCATTAGGCTTAGCTTTTCCGTTACATTTTAGTACAGTCTATTTCAATGTTCATTATTATATTGATCTGTTATATGATTGTTCAGCTTGGTATATATATCTTGCATGCTCTATACATTCCAAGTACTGACGCATACTTTTCGCTACATCGTTTTATGATATAGGTTCAAACAACAGCTTCGGTGGTGAGTCCTCATAGTTCGAGGACGTTTCTTTATGCTTGGTTTGGTTAGTTTATTTTAGTATTTTTAGAGTTAGCTGGGGACTTGTCCCAACAGCTCATTAGTAATAGAGGCATTGAGACATAGAGTCATCATTAAGTTGTTTTGGGTTGTTTCCCCTTTGACATTCAGTTATATTCTCACTTGAGATTCTTTTAGTTGTGACTCACTTTACAGTTATGCTTCCACTTTTTTAGTTATATTTCAGTATGCTTGTGATAGGCCAGACTCATGGTTAGCTTGGGGTCACTTGTGATCCTAGGTCCTGCGTTACATCTAGGGGTACCCTCGAGGCGTGACACGAAGTTTGTTAAATCATAAAACTTAAAATCAGCTCCAAAATAACAACTCTAGTCTACTAGGATTGTTTTTTTAACGTTTGTTTTGTCCACAATTTCATGCATGGAATATTCAGTCATATTCCTCTATATTTAGTAGAAACAATAACTCATAGAGAAGGTGAGAAGAAGAATGTTCAATAAAAAAAACTTGGATTTAGTTACAAACTTGGTCGCTAATAGCTAACAAAAATCAATCGCTAATTCGTCAAAGCAGAGGAGTAATCCTAATCCTAGTAGACTACGTGTTTAGATTCCAGCTATAAATTATCCTTCTATTTGCCCCTCTCAATGAATTCATTCATTCATGGTGAGCTCTTCCCTTCCAATGGCGAAAATTGGAGCCGATTCTTTGTCAAAAAGATCAGTGATTCCCTGGTCAAAAAGACAGACTTAAGGAAGGCGATGTCATACAGGTTGAACAGAGCCAACCAGAGCCTGACGGAGACTCCCGTTATTTCAGAGTTGGCTTTGCTATATACAGCAAAAAGGCTGTAAAATGTTTTTATATAATTCAATCTCTGGTAAAAACATCAACCTTCCATCTATTGAAACTCTTCCTGATGTTAACGGCGTCATTTGGAACAGCCAATCTGGTTTAATCGAAAGCTTTCTTGACTACCAATCCCGCCCTCGTACCCCACAACAGTTTTCTAAATACATAATCAAAAATATTGTTGTGTCGTCCTCTCTTGACGATGATGACTGTGTAGCAATGGTGATTTGTGGTCACTATGATCTACTCACCTTCTGCAGGAGGCCCGGAGATGCCAATTGTTGGATTGCCATAGATGAACCTCTACGTCAATATACTCAAATTGTTTTCCACCGTCAAAAGAAACTATTTTTCGCTCTCACCCACCTTAGAGAGCTTGAACCTTGGGATCTTTGTAACGATCCAATTAAGAGGTTTCTCATACAGACTGAAAATTTGGGGCTTGGTAATGATTGGCCTATTTCTTTAGTGGATGAGGATGACCTTGAGCGCAAGTCATTCTATTGTTGGCATACTGATTACTTGGTATACGACGATCAAACTCACGAGCTTTTTATTGTTACACGCTACACTACTGCTGGCATTGATCAAGAAGATGAGACTCTTATACTGCCTGAGGACAATTTGGATGATCAATATCCTTACCAGACTCTAGCTTTTGATGTTTTCAAACTTGATTTCATAAACGATGATCATCTTGAGCTTCAATACTTGCACGATACCCTTGCTGATCGTGCATTCTTCATTGGCTCCAATACCAGTTTTGCTCTTTCAACCACCCAATTTCCTGAATTAAAGCCCAATTCTATTTACTTTACAGATAATCAAACCTGGGCTTACAGGCATAGGAAGAATCTCAATTATGGAGGTCATGATTTGGGCATCTATGACTACAAAGTAAGAAGCATTTCATCATGTTACTGTCCTGTTGATCTCGACAAGCTACAGAGGATTCTACCAGCTCCTATTTGGTTCATACCTGATGTTGATGCCGAATGTTTAGCCTAGTGTGCCCTATTTAACAACTTTGTTTGTTTGCTTGCTATTCAATTTATAATGACATGTAGCTCCATTATAGGGGTGGCAGAATGGGTAATTAATATGGGTATCCGCTCATATTTACCCATTTTAAATGGGTTGGGTATTCAACTCATTTAAAAATGGGTAAAAACGAATAATTCCCATTTAAAAGTGGATGGTTAAATGGATAAAATAGGTAAAAGATATGCATTCACACAAACAAACAAAAAAGTTATTAAGGGTGGGGTAGTAAGAAAGTCTTTTTTTTTAAAAAAAAAATCTATGAAACTTTTTTTTATATTTTTTTTGGGATAGGGGGGTGGGGGACTGGTAGCAAGGGTGGGTTGGTAAAAAAATTTTTTATTGGAAAAAATTTAAAATTTTGTTAATTCTTTTTGGATGGGGGGTTGGTAGGGGGTGGGGTGGTAAAAAAATTTTAAAAAAAAATTAAAAAATTAATTGAAAAAATTTAAAATTTTGTTAATATTTTTTTTGAAATGGGGTGTCGCGGGGGTGGGAGGGGGGGCTGGTAGGGGGTAGGGGGTATGAGGGGGATGGTAGGCGGGTGGGGTGGTAATTTTTTTTTAATAATAATTTAATGAAAAATTTTCAAATTTTGTTATTTTTTTTTTTTGGATAGGGTGTGGAGCGGGGCACTGGTAGGGGATAGGGGGAAATTAAAAAAATCACTTATTTAGCTTTATATCATTCTATAAATCACTTATTTATTGTAACTTAAGCTCACAATAACCTAATGTTCTATTCTTGGCACAAATCATAATCTATTTTGTACGCCTGTCAAAGAGGCAGATCAAATACTTATCAGAAAATATTCCCTTTTTGTGTTTTGTTTGATTGTTTTCACATGAGACGTGTTCTAGAAAGAGCTGGAGTGTCGATTGAGCTGATTTGCGAATCCATTCTGTTTAAATCTGGTGATTGCATTTGCGGTGCAACAGGCTCAGCTGTTTTAAGCTAAAAAAAAACTCACCCGAGTCCCATGGATCCCAACCTAAACCATATATATCAACAAGTCTGTCTCGAAACATAATAACAACCTATCCCAGGCATCAAACATGAAACGGGATGCAAGTATTAAAAACAAGAGGTGTCACATCATCTTATATAGGTTATTGGACAAAAAATATCAAACAAATCCAACCTACATTAGTTTATCGGTTACTTATTGTTGGAAAAATGATTCTAGTATCTCAAAAGGATTTATTTTATTTCCTATTATACTTGAAAGAGAATATTATTTTATGTCCTAAATATTTTCTCTCCATAAATAATATTCTATTGCCATTATTATTATCCTTTAATTAGTCATTATTTTCTGGCATAATATGGTTGTTACCAGACGTCTCTTTGCTGGAATGAATTGCCTTCAATTCATTAATTGTGTTCAATGCCTTTTATGGCTTTTGACTATTTCAACCATTGGCATATTGGAGAGGTTACAAATTTCCTATATAAATCTAATTCTTACTGATGGTGAGTATTAAGAGTGGATACAAGATAACAATTCTTCTTTTAATATATTCTTATGCTGGGTTTTCTTTCTATTGAATCTTTGTTAGTTTCTGGCTCCTAGTTTTATAGTAGAAGAGCTTGTTGAATCCTAGGGGATACACCCATACCGGGTGAAATATCCTTAAGGACAGTGTCTTTCGACACGCCTCAAGCTATGAGAATTTCATATAAGAGTTATTGGTGAAGTACAAGTTTTGGTGAATTCAGTACAAGTGTTTGTCAAGAAGGTATTTTCCGTAAGATTTACAACAATCTAACGGATATTTTAAACTTTGTTGTTACGAAAAATATTATCTCCCTCTCCCAAAAAATAATATTGAAAAGATTGTATCATTCAAGCCCTTTGTTCAAATTTCCTCGTGATGTTTGTCTATTGCTTGGAACGTTATTTATAATAGTACAGTGTCGATTAAAAAGAAATTATTTAAATTTGTTAAAGTGAAAAGGGAGGCAGAAAGTTGAATTTGGATAAAGCAATTGTGTTATGGTTAATTTTTAAGATGGTTAATGTATGCAATGAAAACAAAAGAAAAAAGGAATAGAAAGAAAGGTTTAGTGGAATTCCAAGTGAAAATTTTGGTTGGCCCAAAGGTGCCCACTTAGTTGAGGTTAATGTTTCTCACTTGGATGTTGCTCGTTTTGGACTGAAGAGGCAAGACAGATAAATCATTACTGCAGAAAATGACTAAATCTTTGTGAGTTCAAGTTAATAAGGTATGTGATGATATTATATGTTCATATTTTTATTGAATTTGTGTGTGGCAAATTAAGTCATCATATCTTTCTATGTTTGAGAAGATTCGGAGAAATGATAATCCCGCTAAGTAAAAATAAATGTGACTAAGAGGATGATGTAAATTGTTGTGGTCATTTATCAAGCGAATTTTGTAGCTAATATGTGAAAGTGAGAAATTGGGTGTTAGATTTTTGTAATGTTGAGTACATTTATGCTAACTAAAATTATTTTGTTGTTCCCAAATTAGAAAAGAAGAAAATTTTATATATGTTGGTGATTCTAGAACTACTCAAGTTCTTGGAATGGAAAAGCTCTTCATATTAAACTCACATATGAAAATATTGAAATTATTTGAGATGGAGCATGATTTTAATATTTGTGCTAGATTGATGTTTATGGATTTATGAGAAAAGATTGATTGAATGTTTTTTCGAATTTGATAACGTGTTAACAAATGTTATTATAGACAATGATAATATGTTGAGCATGATTTACTTGTGGTCAATATTGTTCATTATGAAAATGCTAGTGATTACATTTACTTGATTGATTCATTTGAATTATGACATGAACTTAAACTTTTTTTTTTAATAGTCTTACTTTAATAGTACACAATGTATTATTTCTATAAAAACTTGAAGTGTGAAATTTGTGTTGGAATTGTGCATACTAGAAATAAAATAAAATTATATGCTTGTGTTTAGAGTATTTAAATTATTCAAAATAACTCTTTAAATTTTTTGTGAGACTTGTATAAATAATGAGTAAAGGTGACAAATGTTATTGTGTTACATTTATTGACTATTTCTCTAGATATGCTAAAGTAATTTTTTTGTTAAGAAACAAAAATGGAGTCTGTGGTATATTTTAATATGCTATTGTGGCATACAAAATTAAAATTTTTATGAACGTTGAAAAAGTTATCCCTCTATTATGAATTATTTGAAAGTGTAGGGGGGGTCTTGCTAAGGTTGTGCTACATGATCCTAAGAAAGGAAAAACCGAATTTAAGATTTTGGATTGTATGCTAATAAATGTTGCATATCCATATTTGTGGTAATCAATTGTGATTTGATTGAATGCAATGTCAGAGTTGGGAAAAATAAAATAAAGTATTGTTGAGTTTTTAAAAGTGAAAATACTTTCAATGTTCTTGTTGTTGAAAATGATATTGACTTTTGATACATTATCTTGAAAAGAGTCTTTGGTAATACATGAGATGTACAATAAGTAAATTACTAAATAAATTGAATATTTTGTTGTACAAAAAGGGTACAATATATGATGAAAAAGGTAACAGAAGTTGGTACATTTTTGTGAATGCCATAATATAA
>JAJOOI010016745.1:0-25097 GCA_029582585.1 Solanum bukasovii | reverse complement strand
GCGGGTGTTTGATAAGAGGCTGAGGCGCAGTGGGGGTTCTGAGTGGTAAGGTCAATGATGGAGGGATTACGAGCAGGACTTGAAGGTGGGTTTTGAGATTGTTCCACGTTAGGAGGGGGAATTTGAGCTGGAGGTCTTCCGTCTGGTTGAGTGTTGATAGTAAAAATCGGAGGAGGCAAATCTTGTTTTTTCCGCATCTCGACCCTCATCTCAGCAATTTGTTTCATCAATTGCAGGATCAGTTCATTCTGATCGGCAAGGAAGGGCTGAGCCACCACGACATCAGTAAGGCCGATTTCTTCATTGTTATCACCCATTGCTGCTTTTCCCTTTTGTGAACTTTGACTAGGGGAGGAATCTGTAGGACATTTAGATCTAGTGAAATAAGGATGATCGGCCAGCGTATCAACACAGATCCGTTCTAACTACCTCTAGAGAAAAACAACTCAAAGGCAAATCTGTTAGTATTAGTTTCGGACGAATAATGCAATATATCACATAGAAGGCATAAAAACACATAAGAGTTGCTTCGTCTGAGGACATGTTAACCCACGAGTAATGGGGACTGATTTTTTGAACAAACAGGAATTTGCTCGTTTTATTTGGGGCTAGTGACTCAGAAAAGTTAAATTGCGTTGAGCTAAGTTCTTCTTGCCGCATCTCTGGGCATCTGCTGATGTGAATTCAATGTTTCCTTGTAGAATGAAAGAGGTGGAAAAGAAAATTTGAATAAGATAGGGGTCGGGCCTTGAAAGGCTGCCTACGTATCTCCTAAGGAGAATTCAGGCCCTACGTAGTTCGAATACAAAGGAAAATTTCATTTTCATTCATTCATTTCTGGTGATTACAAGGAAAGTGAAAAACAGATAATAAAACTCCTTAAAGATAGATGGTGCCTTCACCGAAGCTTCTTCATCTGACTGCCGTATTAGCCACGGGGGACAAACTCAACTTGAATCTTTCCCATGATGATGAGGGATTCCACGTCGTAGAGAAACCTGAGGCACATTCCAATGTTGTGATCTACAGCATCATGATAAGGGCAGGGTTTCCAGATCTCAATTCCAACGGGATCGATTGCTTCGTCATCCTTTCTGATAGAGGCCAAGACTCCATTTTGAACTAACAGACTATAGATATTCAACAATGTTTTCTTGAAAGGCGTGAAGTAGTGACAATAAAACAAAGTGTGCTTAGTGACCAGCATACTGGGCTCTGGTTGGTCACAGATAAGGACGGTGGTCTCACCCCACATATATGGGATCTCCCCAATGTTGATCAGGTTGCAGATTGCTGCCTTAAGGTCCACACATTCCTCTATAGTGTGTCCTCTTTGGTTCGGGTGGTAGGCACATGTCTTTTGAGAGCTTTCATGCCCAAACCCAAAATTGGTTCCTTCGAGAGGCTTCAGCATACCTGACGCCTTAAGGTGCTCGTAAATGAGAGCACACGACATGACTTTTTTCCCCACGCTATGTATCCATTCATAAGCCGGGAGAGTGATCTTTTTGACTCTTCCTTTCAGACGTCCCAGGAAGGGAGGCATATAGATGATTTCCTCATCGCCATCTTCTTCAGTAGCTCCAGGGTGAGTGTCTTCGAAACCACTATCGGCTTCTTGATTGAAGAAAGAGCATTTCCCGCGTATCTTCTGAAGTCTCATAGTTATATTATTCTTGAAGACGTCATGTTCCTTCCGCACAGCAACTGTCTTTTTATTTATAATATCGCATTTTGTCATCTTTGCTTCCAATTCCGCGTCTAGTGCCGCATTTACTGCTCGTGCGACCGCGGTGGCAAACTCCGCTTTTATTCTCTTTTCTCTGGTTTCTTAGATCTCTCGCCTGAGCCGCTGCAATTCCATCCTCAAATCCTCCTCGGTTATCTCTATGTCGATACCCTTGCCCTTTTCCATCTTAGTAGCAATTTCACCTCTTCTGAGATGATAGAGTAATATTTTAGGATTTGGTAGTAAGATTTTATTTCTGGCTGAGAAACTTAAGACTCATGGAATTTTGGTCGGACATTTGGTAGTGACTTGTATTTGGTATTGGGGAAATTTTCAGAAATGTTTTGAAAAGGAGTGGGCTGAAAATGTCCTCATTCAATTTAACAATACCACATAAACAGTTTAAAGCACACAAGCATATATCGTGTGTCCTAAACAAGTAGGGGGCCCTTTTGTGCCAAAGGGTAGGCCTAGCGTATTTGAAAGATGTATGTGTAGAATTGAACCATTTTGTTACCCCAAAGCAAATTTCGCATACAAAATGATGTCCGAAAAAGCGAAAATAAGCAGGGGGAAGTAGGGAATAAACGGGAAACACAAAAGAAATGGCCCACGCAGGGGTCATTTGAAAAGAGTACCAAAATACAAGAAAGGCAAGCCCACGCAGGGGTAAATAACAATAAGTACATATAGAAAAACCCACGCAGGGGTGAAATCCGCTAAGATGCTCCCGATGGCCCCGCCTCTGATCTGCTCCTCTTGTTCTGTGCCATGAGATGTTGAAGTCTATATCGAATCATTAGCAAATATCCTTCGCTCCGGCGGCCTTTCTCTTCCCAGCCTTCGAGACACATTTCTCTTTTCTTATCTCCAATCCACAAGTTAAGCTCTCCCAAATCGCTTCTCAAGATTTCTAATTCTTGAGTAACGCTCTCAAGGGCGTACTTATCCTCCTCTTGCTTTCGGAGAAATTCCTCATGCATTTCCTGGGCTTCCCTTCTTACCTCTCTTAGTTCTATCAAAGCTGTGGACTCTTTGTCCTCTACACTGCGGTAAATGTTCGGAACTGAGAAGGAGATACCCTGTATAATGTGCTTCAACCAAGCTTTGTAAGTTTCATCGTACCCCGCATTAAATCGATCTATGGCAATGGTGTCCTTGTTCATTCGCACTGCTCTTTTCCATTCTCTCAGCATCTCTGTAGCCTTAGGCACTCTATCATCCTCGATGTCGAACACATAAATACGGTAGTATGCTTCTGGGGTGTAGTTTGTCTTCTTTCGAACTGCCTCAGGAGCCGGATTGGTGCATATGGGTGAATACCTCGAATACCTGGCAGAGGAAGCACAAGTTGTTTGTCGCCTCATACTATGGCATCTTTCGAGATGAAACGTGGAACATCCACTGGATATTTTCTTCTCTCAACTCGTACAAAATCTGAGCCCATCTTCCTCTAGTCCTTCTATTTTCCAAATCTATCCAAAACAACATATCATTCAAACCTTTGAGAGCATTATTATCATCGAGGGTGTGTAGCTTTTGAGTCCCGTGTCCCTTCGCTAAGTGGCTCAGTATCCACTATTGGAGGAGGAGATTACAGCCCTGAAAGTAGCGATGTCCTTCATTACATTTTTCCAAAGCACGGTACATGTCGAACAGGATGACATGCGTGATAGGATAATACTTCACTTGCCCTTGGTTCAGATGCCCGTGGAAGAGAGTGTGTGCAAGCATTATTACCTGGGTGTTGATGTTGAGGCTCGAGCCGTGTGGGATAACCATAGTGCCTAATAGTGCGATAGTAAATGCTAAAGGTCTAATCTCGTCCCATTCTCTGAAAGTAACCCTGAACTCTTTGTTGTAATTCGTATAGAAGCTCGCATGCCCGAATCTGACATAGAGATCCATAAAAGAAACGCTAGAACCTTCGGCCCAGTAGGCTCAATCTTTTCTTAGTCCAAGCCAGTTTATAATATCCTCGAGGGTAGGCTTGTTAGGAGTTAGGATGTTTTCCCATTTTCTCACTCTTCCTTCAAGCCCTGTACTGACTGTGTCTATTCCATCCCGAATTTCCTCAATTGTCGAGGTGATTTCCATGGTTCCAAATTGAAACATAATTTTCTCGTTATCCCAATAACCTGTGAGGACTTCAATTAGCTCGGGCCACCCAACCATATTAATGAGTTCTGTTAAGGCTCCTATATATTTGTTAAGGGCCCTTTTATGAATCACGGTGAGGTCGTTGTACCACATCTTGAGTAGAACCGGGGCTTCCACTACCATGTCGAATTTAGGGAATCGATCCATAGCTACAAAACAAAGCACGGTTAAGGTTCCCACCCCCAAATAGGCAACAATCAGGTTTCCACACATATATATTTCAAATGTCAAATAATATGGTATGTCGTTAGGTCGTGGACCTTGGACATGATTTTTGGCGGCTTTACTAATGCACTTAATACGTCTTGGGTATTAAGTCGTTTTAGACCAATGCTTAGGTTTGGATTTGGTTTCGCTCTACTCTAGGTTGACTATAATTGGTTTAGAAATGACGGTTATCCGAGTCGGACAAACAACGGGGTGAAGTTTAATAAATGATGTTGGATGACCACAAGCCAACTATTCATTTATCACTTCCAAAGAATTCAACTTGTGTTTTTTTTGAAGGACAGCCGTGGCAAGACACGTTACCGCCTTTTTTTTAATACAATCTATTTACCGTTTGGCGAAATCGAGTGCCATGAGTGCCACAATTAATAAAAGATACGATATTTTAAATAAGTAAACAGTTAAACACATAGCCAAATAATTAATCTTAAGGTTAGAACCATTCAAATCCCAATCATAGTCGCCATTCTCTTTTATTTAAAAATATGATTGGACTGGTTTTAAGAGTCGTCATTTAATTTTTAAGATAAAATTAAGAAAACTAATATATTTTCCAAAAGATTAAAACAGGAAATCAATTGAAAATAAAAGGGATTCGGGGTTTTTATTAGCATTTCGGGAGGGTTTTAAAGCACCCGAAATGCCCGCTAATATACGGTTATCCGGTTATTAACTATTTGGCTAAAAAAATTATTGACTTAGTTTGAATTGAACAAATTTATAGTTAAAACCATTTTAGAAGAGGGAACGGAAAATATTGAAACATTAACTAAGTGAAACCTTTTTTGTAAAATTATTTATTTATTTTTTAAGTTAAAATAAGAGATGAATAATTTGGTTAAGTAATTAATTCAAAAATGGGTGTCTTTTGGGGATTTGAATGTTCGACTTGAAGATTGACGGCAAATGTTAACAAGTAAATAAACATAATAAAAACAAAAAGGGAAAGAGATTTGGGCCCAAATCTGGTTTACCTGTCCGCCTGGGCCAGTATTTGGGCTCATTTCGTTTTGGGCCTTTGGCCCGTCTAAATCACTGGTACCTGTCCTAGTCAAACATAAAATATATATCTTTCTTTTGGGCCTTAGACCCAATTCTTCCACCTGTCCTGAAAACTAACAAGAATAAGTGGGCTTAAGCCCAAAATATCAAAATACAATTTTGAAATCAGGGGTGGGCCTTTGGCCCAATTTTTTTGACTCTCCAATCTGCTGCATATTCTTCCAGGACCTGTTCGTCAGTTCTTAATAGGCTAGCTGACTTGATAATGAGTAAATTGGGCCTTCATTGCCCAAACGAAATGCAAAGGGAAGGAGGGCGAGTTCATGGTGAACTCGAAGCAAATTTTCAAATGCGAAGAAAGTGAGTGGAGATTAGTATTTGCACTTAAACTTATTCACAAGAACAACATCTTTAATAAGAACACAATAAGGCATGATTTTAATTTATAACAAGGCAAACTAGACATTTCACAACAAAATGAAACTACTACCAATGTACACTTAGTGGATTCAAGGAGATACAAATTAAGAAAGAAGAAGCATACACTTGATAATAAGAAAACCACATTTTTGTTTAAGTTGATCAACAAAGAGATAAGTTGGAAACAAAAAAAATTTTAAAAAAAAAAAAAAAAAGATCTACTAAAGGATATTGCTTTAATAAACATGAAAAAAAGAAAATATATGTTGTATCCATATTAAGCTAGCGAAACAGTGAAGTCACCTTATACTTCATCATTCACAAATAAGGCACTATGCAAGAGGAAATTAAATGTATTTAATTTAAAAGCAAATGAAAACTAATACCAATATGCAAGTGTTAATATTGAATAAAAGAACACCATACAAAACATTTATTTAAAGGAAAAGTCCATTGTTGTTAAGAAGCTATCTTCATAAACCTCTTATAAGACACACAAATAGATGCTACGGTAACTTATCAAATAAACTCAACAATAGACTAAAGAAAAATATATAACTCCTATAATGCAACTTAACAGTAAGGGAATTTCTTTTTTTTAAAAATTAACTCTTCAACTAATCAACTTAAATGGTCAAAACAATTTTACTCTCAACAATTAACGACAAAATGGCAGCGAAGGCAACAAGATATGTTGATAAATTTTAGCACAAATTTCACCATACATTTAAAAATGTAGGAAATATATTATTTGGATATGAACCAATCAACTAAAGCTTTTCCCCAAATTCTAATTTAATAGTCATACTTATCCCAAAATAAATATACTTCTACGTAAGAAAAGATGCTGCCGAATAACTCTTTTAAAAGGGTTGGTCAGTTATTCGAGCAAAAGAAGACGATAAAAAAAAGTGAAATCACATACACAAGAGAACATGAAAGGAGATAGCCAATACTATAAAACCAAGCCACATATTATTAAATCGAAATAAGCTGGATGCGATATGTGATAACTTAGTTCTAGCATGCTTCACCATAAAAAAAAAAGGACAAATAAATGCTTACAGACAATAAGCTCATTAGAGCAGGAAACAGAAAGAGACAGAACAGTCTAACGCAAAGCGCATATTCCTTCAGCTTAAAATAACTAGTTCGTCTACCTATTCTAATCATTTCAAACAAATCGGAATCAACATAAATAACTAGATATGAAGACTAACAAAGAATACACAACTATTACGACTTAAAGTTAACATTTATGAGAATAACAGTGACACAAACAGGTATTGGCAATGAGAAGAAACTTGAGGCGGAGAGGAATCAGTGATCTTTTCGGACAAATGAACACAAACAACAACAATTGAGTAGCTAAACAAATTCCTTCACTAACCCATAGTTGACACTAAGTCGAAAACAATAAGAGAAATAAAATAGATTTCTATTAAGGAAACAACTAACACACTAAAGAAATAGCAAGGTTGAGCTGAAAACGAGCTTTACCTTTCACGGGGCAGCGAAGCAGGGACGGGACGAGCAGGAAGCCGACTACACCACGAAAACTCGATTGCGACCTGCAACCAAAAATTTGGACAGGATGTCGGACTCAAAATTGAAACTAATTCTCTCTTCCATTTTTCTTGAGGCGTACTTAATATATATATATATTTTATTTTTTCTATCCTTGATTAAGCTATGCTGGGTATTTTGCTCAAATCTCCAACTAAAAGAAAAATCTATGTTCAACATTTTTCCCCCTCCCTCACAGTGAATAAGCATCATATATAGATGGGAAGATTAGGGTTCGGAAAAAAAAGAGGGAAAACGGACGAAAATTTGGGTTCAAGGCCCATCTCCAAATTCAAACTCGAATCCTTTCGTCATTCAAGCTATAAACATTTTTTTTAAAAAAATTTAATCCCATTCCGGAAGAGGAAATGGGGCAGACGCGTGCTTGCTCTTCTCTGCTCAGGTTGTACGACGGAGAGGGACGTGAGGAGGAAGGACACGCGCGAAGTTACTGGATCGATTTGATAGGCTGCCGGGTCGCGGTGGGCTGTTGCTGTTCGTTTCTGGGCTGATTCCCGTTTTTGTGAAGAAGAAGAAGAACAATGCATATGGGGTTGATTTGGTGTATGTTGTTGTTAATATATTATTTTAGTATTGTTGTACGTTATTGTATGCATATATGGGCTGAGAAATCTAGGAATGTTTTGGTGGAGGAATGGGTTGGAATGGTTGGTGAGCTGAAAATTGTTGTTGTATTCTGATGGGCTGGGAATTGAAGTTTGAGAAAAACTCAAGACTGATATTGCAAATTGAGTTAGGGTGAGGAAATAATTGGCTAAATTTGCAACAAAAGAGTTAGACAAATGAGTTAACAATCTAGCCAAATTGAATTCTTTTAGTTAATTCGGCTAGTAATTAGATGAGACGAATTAATATAATTAACTGACGAGCTTCTTAATCTCAACAAAATAAAATAATTAACTCAATTGTGATATAATTGATTCGAAAGTATAAATTAATATTAAGTGAGCTAATTAATAAAGCACTAAAAAAAGTAACATCTTGAAATGATTTTTTTTTTGAATGTTCGTAAAAAATGTAATAATTACATACAAAAATATACACATTGTTTTAAAACTATATATAAAAAAAGACTAAAATTGCTTCAGCACTAAAAGAAAATATTTTTTGAATTTTTGTAAAACTAATTATCCAAAATCATTGGAAATTAAGAAGCTCAAAAGTGAATTCTTATCGGGGAGAGTCAAAATTGGGTGTCAACAACTGTCCCTCATTTTACATGGATTGATGTAAGAAATTCAAGGAAAATGAAATTGATTAATCCAATTTTGACCGACCACATCTTCACCTTAGTAAAGGGCTTTTGGTACGAACTTTAGTAATTATGGCCGAACCCCGGAAATGGGTTTCCTACATATCTAAGGCTATAAGAGAATTCAGACCACTTGTAGTTCGATACGTTTGATTTGACACACGATTTTGAAAGAAATCAAAAGCTATCCCGACACCCAATTATGAAGGGACCAGAATGCTCAAGAGTAAGATTTACAAGAGAATGTTGGAGTACAACTGAGTTTTCAACATTGAGCCCGCTACATGTCCTTAAACATTAGGAATCAGGCTGCTTGTAGTTCGACTCTATCGGTTGAAAAAGAAATCTATTATGTGAGATAACCTTTGGTTCTGGAAAATGACGAAGTAAGTCGAGTATGAAAAAGAGGCTTGCAACCTCTTAGTCATGAATGTGGTGCATTTCACACCCATAATTAAGAACTTACACGAACATAATTTCCAAAGTTCTTGGTACATCGTCACTCAGATTGGAAAGCTGCTTCCGGTAGAGACCAAAAAATTTTGGGTGTGAAACTGGAACCGACGAACCTTTAGATAAACCCACATGCTTTCTGATAGGGGTGTGGTTTGATTGTGGTGGAAGTCGCCCCTCTGCTCGCGTCCTAAGAGTTTGGCACTCCTCTTTGGACTATGTCTCAGTTCGCTGCTAAGAAAAAATTTCATGTTGTGCTGCATCCTAATTGATGTCGTCCGCACCTGTTGTTTGTTTTGAGAATTCATCATCTTGGATGTTCTCGACAAAGGCTGAGATAAACCTCATTAGTATAAAAATGCAATTCAAATGTAGGGATAGTGTCTTTTACCATGTTGACACTTAATTGCTCTCCTTGAACGTTTGGCGTCAACTCCATCGAGTTCGACGCAAAGCAAATAAAGCTAGTGTTTCATATTTGCAATATAATCTTCAATGTACTCTTCCTTTGATTAATAAAATAGGCTGATGTAACATGTTGTCAATTCTCTTGACGTCGTTGTTGATTATTCTCTTGATGTCATTTTGTAAAGAAAAAATGATGCAGTCGATGTTGATCTTCTTGTGAAAGGTAAATCTTTCTCTTGCTATGCATGAATCTCTTTCCCGCGATGCATGACGTTTTCTCTTTCTATGCAAGGTTTCTTCTTCTTGCTATACATAAATCTCTTTCCCGCGATGCATGACTTTTTTATCTTGCAATGCATGACTTTTTTCCGCGATGCCTGAATCCTTTATCTTGCAATGCATGAATTTTTTCCGCGATGCATGAATAATTCTCTTGCTATGCATGAATCACTTTGCCGCGATGCATGACTTTTTTTCGCAATGAATGAATCCTTCTCTTGTTATGCATGAATTTCTAACCCACGATGCATGACTTTTCTCTTGCTATGCATGATTTCTTCTTCTTGCTATGCATAAACCTCTTTCCCGCGGTTCATGACTTCTTTTCCGCGATGCGTGAATCTTTTTTCTTGTAATGCATGACTTCTTTCTCTTGCAATGCATGAATATCTTTCCCGCGATGCATGACTTCTCTCTTGCTATGCATGATTTCTTCTTCTTGCTATGCATAAATCTCTTTCCCGCGGTGCATGACTTCTTTTCCGCGATGCGTGAATCCTTTCTCTTGCAATGCATGACTTCTTTCTCTCGCTATGCATGACTTCTTTCTCTTGCAATGCATGAATCTCTTTCCCGCGATGCATGACTTCTCTTTCTCGCGATGCATGACCTCCTTTTCTTGCGATGCATGATCGTCTTTTCCGATACATGAACCTTTTCCCGTGATGCATGAATCTTCTTTCGAGATGCGTGATCGTGTTTTCTGATGATGCCATCCTTGGTACCGAACAAAGATAATGTTTCACCGGACAACATAGGTGATCTTCTAGGTATCTCCTGGGTGGCGGTATCGCCTCAGTTAGCGATACGATAAAAATTGACCCTTAGAGTAATGGTATCATCTCATTCGACAATACGACACAAATGACTCTTTGGGTAGTAATATTATCATGTTCGATAATATGATGCATATAATGTCTTCTAAGTATTTTTAGTTGATGGAAAAAAACAAAAATGTCTTTCTTCGGGGTTCTCATTTGTTCCATCTCTGAACCTAATTGCAAGTTCATTATGGACCTCTCATTGTTGAGAATTGCATGAAATAATGCTACTCATATTCCCAAATCTTTGATATAAGAAACATAAAATATTTCCTGCATCCACAGAAAAATTGTCAATTTTGGGGAGCTTTTCAACCTTTGACTTCTCCACATTCATTGAATGGGAGAATAAGATGATTTTGAGGCAACCTATAGACCTGCATCCATAGAAAAATTGTTAGTTTAAAAATGAACTGATTTGTGTCGATCTCCTCGGTTGTCTACTCCTTGTCTCGCTATCTACGGTTGATTTCTCTGATCTCCCGCTTCTTGATAGATAAGCCAAAACATTTTTATGCAAAAAATAATTGAAACATGAAGGAGAAGTTTAAAAAAAAATAGATTTAAAAAATATTTAGAAAAGGTCACTGTCAAGTGTCACGTCACGTCAAGTTCAATGTATGCCATTTGGAGTTGATGTTTCGAGATCTATCTAATTACTTTTTGGAAAGTATTCAAAGTTGTTCTAAATTGCCGATAAACCCTATTGAAATTTTGAGGCCATCCTCAAAATTTATGTCCCTGTTAACTGTCTTGGCTTATCTTTAACCGTTGGTGAGCAAATTACGGAATTTTTTATACCCTCTCAAAAAATTTGTCCCAGTTGCAATTGTCAATGTGACTTCAGTCTCGACTTTGTTGGAGAGATCTTTTTCTTGAGAATTTTTGAGTCCCTCTCAAATATTCTGTTCCAGTTTCTATTGTAAAGGAAATAGAAATCTTACAGGGAATATGATCGAGCCCTTGTGGCGCCTAAGTATCCCGTTGAGGCAGGAATCATGCCAAACGTAGTTCTCCCTCCCTGGGATTAACAGAAATAGGAAATTACAAAGAAACCGACCGAGGCCAACATAGGCCTCCTACGTATCTCATTCTTGAGAATTCAGGTCGAACGTAGTTCAAATACAAGGGAAAATATTAAAAGGGGATAAAGGGGAGACCGAGGCCGACATAGGCCGCCTACGTATCTCATTCTTGAGAATTCAGGTCAGACGTAGTTCATTACAAAAGGGATACAATTTTTAAATGAAGCGATTACAAGCAAATAGAACGATTACAAAGAAATGACAAAAAGTACGAACTGAAACTTTACACATAGTATATCTTGACAGCATCTGAGTTGATCGGTTTCGTCCATTCGGTGCCATCCATTTCCGATAGGACCAAGGCACCTCCGGATAATACTTTGCGAACCATGTAGGGTCCTTGCCAATTTGGTGAAAATTTCCTTTTGTACTCATCCTGATGAGTGAAAATGCGTTTAAGGACCAGATGGCCGGTTTCAAATATCCTGGCTCTTATTTTCTTGTGGAAAGCACAAATCATTCTCTGTCGATATAGTTGTCCATGACAAACAGCAACCATTCTCTTCTCATCAATTAATGTTAACTGATCAATCCGCTTGCGAACCCATTCAACATCACTCAATTCAGCTTCTTGGATGATTCTCAATGAGGGTATTTCAACTTCTGCAGGTATAACTGCTTATGTTCCATATACTAGCAAATATGGAGTAGCTCCAACTGATGTTCTGACAGTTGTTCGGTAACCCAACAAAGCATATGGAAACATCTCGTGCCAACCTCTACGATTATCAATCATTTTCCTCAAAATCTTCTTTATGTTCTTGTTGGTAGCTTCTACGGCTCCATTCATTTGGGGACGATAGGCGGTTGAGTTCCGGTGAGTAATCTTGAATTGTTCACATATCTCTCTCATCAAATGACTGTTGAGATTCGCTTCATTATCAGTAATGATAGATTCCGGTACTCCAAACCTACATATCAAATTGTTGCGAATAAAATCAGCTACAACTTTGTTGGTCACCGACTTGTACGAAGCTACTTCCACCCATTTTGTGAAGTAGTCAATGGCAACCAAAATGAATCTGGGTCCGTTAGAGGCGGCTGGTTCTATTGAACCAATGACATCCATGCCCCAAACTACAAATGGCCAAGGTGAACTCATAGCATTAAGTTCATGAGGCGGCACTCGAATCAAATCACCATGCACCTGACATTTATGACATTTCTACACAAACTTGCAACAATCGTGTTCCATAGTCATCCAAAAATAACCGGCTCGAAGGATCTTCCTTGCCAAAGTGAGCCCATTCATGTGAGTACCACAAACTCCGGCATGTATTTGTTCCAGAAGCTTTGCAGCTTCACTAGCATCAACACATCTGAGAATACCTAGATCTGGAGTCCTCCTATAAAGGATTTCCCCACTTGCAAAGAAATTGAGGGCCATACGGTGTATCGACTTCTTCTGATTGAACGTTGCGTTCTTAGGAAAAATTACGGTCTCTCAGTACTTCTTGATGTCAAAATACCAAGGCAAACCATCTAGTTCTGCTTCAACATGTGAACAATGGACATGTTGCTCTTTTACTTCTATGTCAATTGGATCAATATAACTTGTATCTGGATGCTTAATCATTGATGCGATGGTGGCTAGAGCATCGACCAACTCATTCTGTGTCCTGGGAGTGTGCCTGAATTCAATCTTGCAAAATCTCCTGCACAACTTCTGTATACACTGCACGTATGGTGTGATCTTTGGGTTCTTTACGGCCCATTCTCCTTGAACCTGATGAATCAACAAATCTGAATCTCCAATAACCAGCAACTCGTGAACATTCATATAAATTGCCATCTTCAAACCAAGGATTCAAGCTTCGTACTCTGCCATGTAGTTCGTGCAATCAAATCGGAGTTTAGCTGCCATAGGATAGTGTTGACCAAATTCTGATACTAAGACCTCTCTGATACCTTTCCCTTGGTGATTCGCCACTCCATCAAAGAATACTCTCCAACCAGGGTAGGATTCAGAAATATCTCCACCCACAAATGAAACTTCCTCGTCGGGAAAATAAGTCTTGAGCGGCTCATACTCCTCATCAACTGGATTCTCCGCAAGATGATCAGCTAAGGCTTGTGCTTTTATCGCCTTTTGAGTCACATACAAAATGTCAAACTCACTCAAAAGCATTTGCCATTTGGCCAACTTCCCGGTCGGCATTGCTTTCTCGAAAATATACTTCAACGGGTACATCCTGGAAATAAGGTATGTGGTATAAGAAGACAAATAATGTCTTAACTTTTGAGCGATCCAAGTCAAAGCACAACATATTCTCTCCAAAAGAGTGTAACGAGCCTCATATGGAGTGAACTTTTTGCTCAAGTAATAAATGGCTCGCTCCTTCTTCCTTGTTTCATCATGTTGACCAAGCACGCATCCCAATGCGTTATCTGAGATCGACAAATATAGCAATAATGGACTCCCTTCTCGCGGAGGGACCAACACCGGTGGATTGGACAAATAGTTCTTGATGGCATCAAAAGCAGTTTGACATTCTCCGGTTCACTTGGTCGAGGCATCTTTTTTGAATAACTTAAAGATGGGCTCACACACCACGATGGATTGAGCTATGAACCGACTGAAGTAGTTCAACCTTCCCAAAAAACTCATTACCTCTTTCTTGGTCTTTGGAAAAGGTAATTCTTGGATCGCCTTGATCTTGGAAGAGTCAAGCTCAATGCCCCTCCTGCTGACTATAAATCCCAACAACTTGCCAGCTGGCACCCCAAAAGCACATTTGGCAGGATTTAACTTCAAATTGTATCGACGCAGACGATCAAAGAATTTTCTCAAGTGAGTCAAGTGATCCGAACTCTCGCGGGACTTGATTATGACATCATCTACATACACCTCGATCTCCTTGTGAATCATGTCGTGAAAGATGGTTGTCATGGCCCTCATATAAGTAGCATTGTCATTTTTTAGACCAAATGGCATCACCCGATAATGATATATACCCCAAGGCATGATGAAAGTTATCTTTTCTGCATCTTCTTCGTTCATCAGGATCTGGTGGTAACCCGCATAACAATCTAGAAATGACTGCATCTCATGCTTAGCGCAGTTATCAATAAGGATGTGAATATTTGGCAATGGAAAATTATCTTTCGGGCTAACTTTGTTGAGATCTCTATAGTCAACACAAATTCTGATATTTCCATCTTTCTTGGCAACCGGAACAACATTGGCTAACCAGGTCGGATATTGCGTCACTTCCACTACTTGAGACTCGATCTGTTTTGTAATCTCCTCTTTGATCTTCAAACTCAACTCAGGCTTGAATTTCCGAGACTTTTGTTTTACTAGGCTGAAATCTGGATTGATCAGCAACTTGTGGGACACCATATTCGTGCTCAGCCCTGACATGTCTTTATAAGACCAGGCAAATACATCGATGTACTCCCTGAGCAAACGAACCATGTCTCTTCTTTGGGCTTCTGTCAGATGGACATTGATTCTGACTTCTTTAACACATTCCTCATCTTCGGGATTCACAGTTTCAGTTTCTTTAAGATTTGGCTTGTGTTGATTCTCGAATTGTAGAAACTCCTCAGCAACATGTTTGGGTACCTCATTTTCTTCTTCATATTCCTCACACTCATCATCACCTGCCTCAGTTCGTTCACTCGGTTCATGACATGACATGACATTGGTAGGTTTTAAATTAATATTACTGAAATCATAAACAAACAAAGTTAGGAAAGTAAAATATAAACAGATAAATAAACAAACAAATTTCGATAAAAGAGGCTTTTCATTTAAATTGAAAGACAAGTACAAACTTTGGCCATGGCCGAGGGCCATTTTGCCTTTTTAAACATCACAAGGGAATTTAAAAGTTTCAAACATATAACAATTGCATATAGGGTGGGTCTCGGGCCTCTTTCGGACTACCACCGATTTTAAAACAAAAAAAGACACGTGTCTTTTCTACCCAGATGAGCGGGAAATCAGAAGTGGTGTGGAGGTCCAGTTCTGCAATTGCTCATCAGGTTCTGCATCACGGATGCTTGATGTCCCAGCCTCTTCCTTGATGACCGCATCAATCTCCTCAAAAAGTCCCCAGATTCCTCCCTCAAGACCACCATCGTTGGCGTTCTCCCACACCGGGAATGACTGGTACAGATGAGGAATTGTCCTAGCCAATGCTTGATCAACACTCTTGTTCTTCATCTCTGCTTTGTTAGCATCTGTGGGGACATACCCCAAACCAAACTTTGCTCCTTTGGCGGGAATTTGGATAGGCTCGACGATTCCTTGAAAGTGCTTCTCCAATCCAAAACCTGGTTCGAAACCATTCTGAAGCATGACGGTAGCAATCATCTTGTACACGGTAGGCATAAGAGGCTGTGGAGCCAAGTCATCACCGGTGGCATTTACCATCTCCACCGTGTAGAAATCACAACCTCAAGAGACATCATCAATGATCGGTGCATACCCATTGGAATGGCTCCCTTCACCATAAATGACCAATTCCTGGTCCTTCCAAACAAACTTCATTAGTTGGTGAAGGGTAGACGACACAGCCCCAGCCATATGAATGAACGGTCTTCCCTGAAGCAGGTTGTAACTGGTGTTGATATCCAACACCTGGAACTCGACATTGAATTCTGCAGGACCCACCTGAATATCCAAGTTCACCGCACCTAATGTGTCTCTTTGCACTCCATCAAAAGCCCTCATATTGACTGGTTCTGGTGAAACTTTCCCAAATCAAATTTTAGCTACCTCAGAGTCGAAAGTGGGCAAATATTAAGACCAGATCCGTTATCGACCAAGATGCGATTTATTATCTTGTCTCGACACATAGTGGTGACGTGCAGAGCTTTGTTGTACATCATGCCTTCAAAGGGCAGCTCTTCATCACAAAAACTAATTCGGTGTCTTTGGATGACCTGGTTTATCATGGCTGCTAGATTGTCACTGTTGGTACCCACGGGCACATAAGTATCATCCAGAGCCTTCATCAACCCTTTCCTATGTAGTTGTGAACTCATCAACAAAGCCCATACAGAAATCTGAGCCGGCGTCTTCTCCAAATGATTCACAATCGAATAATCTTTCGGCTGCATTTTTCTCCAGAACTCCTTGGCCTCGGCTTCACTGATCGGCCTTTTTGTTTGGTCCTTCTTCTGCCCTCCTTGAGCTAACTCTTCCGGTGTGTAGCACCTGCCTGATCTGGTCATACCCTGGGTAACAATCGTTTCAATCACAAACTTTGGTTGGGTAAGAGTTTATCATGGCACCAAGGCAACAGCCTTCTCGGTTGGCAGAATCACAAACTTTTTATTTTCTCTGATGCTTAACGAAGCTACATCCCTTTCCAGTTCATCAGGATCAATCGGAACTATTGTCTTTGTCACGCACCAGTCATCATCATCATATTGATACTAGCGCCTCCATGATTTGGCAAAGGATTACTATTGACATTGGGCGCGACCGTCTGAAGAGAGACCACATTCTAGTCAATTAGGTCTTGGATCTTATACTTCAGGTTGATACAGTCCTCATTATCATGTCCAACACTGTTGGAGTGATACGCGCACCTCTGATCAGGTCTGTAAAACTTGAGCTAGTGTCAACCGTATTGGGCCCCACTGGATGAATATATTTTTCCGCAGTTAATTGCTCGGACAGCTTTGTTCGGCTTTCAATAAGCGGAGTGAAAATTCTAGCAGGCTTCTTCTCAAATCTAGGACGGGAGGGATCGTAATTGCCTTGTTGAAGGGGAAGCATTTGGCGATAATTTGGAGCATTCAGACGGGGGGATTGATATCTTGGATATGAGTTGGTTTGATAATTTGGTTGTGGAGCTTGGTAGTTCGAGGGGGTATTTTGGTACAGTGGAGCTGGGTTTTGGTACATTGGGGAAGGGATTTGATAATTTGTATGAACGTTGGCACAGTTAGGGGCAACATTTCGATAGTGATGAGATGGAGTCTGGTAAACTGGAAGGGGAGTTTGGTAGATAGAAGGGGGAGTTTGGTAGCTAGGAGGGGGAGTTTGGTAGCTAGGAGGGGGAGTATTTTGATAACTGGGAGGAGGGGTATTTTGGTATTCAGCCTGTGCATAACAAGCCGGGTACGAACTCTGTGAAGGTCAAGAACGACCTTGGTATGGTGATGATTTCCTTGGTGTTTTCTTCCCCTCATAAGAGATAGATGACACATCATTTCTTTTCTTCTTCAACAAGCGCGAAGATCCGGGCGAGGCAGCAACACAGGCAATCTTCCCGGTTCTCAATCCATCTTCGATAGTCTCACCTACCTTGACTATCTCAGCAAATTTTGCTCCAATGAGCAACATGATTCTGTCATAATATTCGGGCTCTTGCATCCGCACAAACACTTCGACAATTTCCTTTTCTGACATAGGAGGTTTAACTCTAGCTGCCTCCTTTCGACATCTATATGCAAATTCTCAGTGACTTTCGGTCGACTTCTGCTTCATCTTCTCCAATGAGTAACGATCAGGAACGATCTCCACATTGTAGGCGAATCGTTCGATGAAGTCCTTAGCCAGAGCATTCCAGCTAGACCACTGTCTCGTTTCATGAGATGTAAACCATTCTAGAGCCTCTCCACTTAGACTTTGGCTAAAAAGCCGCATTAACAAAGTTTCGTCTCTCCCAACTCCCTCGAGTTGGTAACAGTAGGCCCTCAGGTGTGCTAAGGGGTTCCCCATTCCTCCGAAGATATCAAATTTTGGCACCTTGAACCCTTCCGGAAGGTCCAAATTCAGATGAATGCACAGGTCTTCGTAACTCAACCTGGCGACCTCAGGAATGCAGTTCAACTCCTTCATGGCTATTTTAATTTCCTCCTTCATATCTATCTTGACGGTCTCTTCCTTTGACCTCCACTCTCTCTCCCTCTCCTCATAGTGGTCAAGCTCCAAACCATGAGCGTCATACTCGTTGGGGACTGGTATTTGGAAAGTAGCTATTTGTTGTAGTGGTGGAGCAATAGAGAGACTTTGGACGTTTTAAGTGGCTTGGTAATCTTGAGGGAAAGTCTGGGGTTGGTATGTTGATTTTGGTGATGGAGGAAAATGTGTGGGTTATTGGCGTTTTGGCTGTGAAAGGGTAAGTTAGTTTGGTGGTTTGCGTTAGGGGGATGGAGTGGTGCTTGGAGGTTGGTACTTTGAGGAGGGGGTGGTGTTTGATTAGAGGCTGAGGCATAGTGTGGGTTCTGGGTGGTAAGGTCAATGATTGAGGGATTACGAGCAGGACTTGAAGGTGGGTTTTGAGCTTGCTCCACGTTAGGAGGGGGAATTTGAGCTGGAGGTCTTACGTCTGGTTGAGTGTTGACAGTAAAAATCGGAGGAGGCAAATCTTGTTTTTTTTGCATCTCGACCCTCATCTCAGCAATTTGTTGCATCAACTGCAGGATCAGTTCATTCTGATCGGCAAGGACGGGCTAAGCCACCACGACATCAGTAAGGCCGATTTCTTCGTTGTTATCACCCACTGCTGCTTTTCCCTTTTGTGAACTTTGACTAGGGGAGGAATCTGTAGGACCTTTAGATCTAGTGAAATAAGCATGATCGGCCAGCGTATCAACACTGATCAGTTCTAACTACCTGTAGAGAAAAACAACTCAAAGGCAAATCTGTTAGTATTAGTTCCGGACGAATAATGCAAGATATCACATAGAAGGCATAAAAACACATAAGAGTTGCTTCTTCTGAGGACACGTTAACCCACGAATAATGGGGACTGATTTTTTGAACAAGCAGTAATTTGCTCGTTTTATTTGGGGCTAATGACTCAGAAAAGTTAAATTGCATTGAGCTAAGGTCTTCTTGCTGCATCTCTGGGCATCTGCTGATGTGAATTCAATGTTTCCTTGTAGAATGAAAGAGGGGGAAAAGAAAATTTGAACAAGATAGGGGCCGGGCCTTGAAAGGCTGCCTACGTATCTCCAAAGGAGAATTCAGGCCCTACGTAGTTCGAATACAAAGGAAAATTTCATTTTCATTCATTCATTTTCTGGTGAATACAAGGAAAGTGAAAAATAGATAATAAAACTCCTTAAAGATAGATGGTGCCTTCACCGAAGCTTCTTCCTCTGACTACCGTATTAGCCACGGGGGACAAACACAACTTGAATCTTTCCCATGTTGACGAGGGATTCCACGTCGTAGCGAAACCTAAGGCACCTTCCAATGTTGTGATCTACGACATCATGATAAGGGCAAGGTTTCCAGATCTCAATTCCAACGGGATCGATTGCTTCGTCATCCTTTCTGATAGAGGCCAAGACTCCTTTTTGAAGTAACAGACTATAGATATTCAACAACGTTTTCTTGAAAGGCGTGAAGTAATGACAATAAAACAAAGTGTGCTTAGTGACCGGCATACTGGGCTCCGGTTGGTCACAGGTAAGGACGGTGTTCTCACCCCACATATACGGGATCTCCCCAATGTTGATCAGGTTGCGGATTTCTGCCTTAAGCTCCACACTTCCTCTATAGTGTGTCCTCTTTGGTTCGGGTGGTAGGCACATGTCTTTTGAGAGCTTTCATGCCCAAACCCAAAATTGGTTCCTTCGAGAGGCTTCAGCATACCTGACGCCTTAAGGTGCTCGTAAATGAGAGCACACGGCATGACTCTTTCCCCCACGCTATGTGTCCACTCATAAGCCGGGAGAGTGATCTTTTTATCTCCTCCTTTAAGACGTCCCAGGAAGGGAGGCATATAGATGATTTCCTCATCGCCATCTTCTTCAGTAGCTCCTGCGTGAGTGTCTTCGGGACCACTATTGGCTTCTTGATTGAAGAAAGAGCACTTCCCGCGTATCTTCTGAAGTCTCATAGTTATGTCATTCTTGAAGACGTCATGTTCCTTCTGCACAGCAACTGTCTTTTTACTTATAACATAGCATTTTGTCATCTTTGCTGCTCGTGCGACCGCGGTGGCAAACTCCACTTCTATTCTCTTTTCTCTGGTTTCTTGGATCTCTTGCCTGAGTCGCTGCAATTCCATCCTCAAATCCTCCTCGGTTAGCTCTATGTCGATACTCTTGCCCTTTTCCATCTTAGCAGCAATTTCACCTTTTCTGAGATGATAGAGTAATATTTTAGGATTTGGTAGTAAGATTTTATTTCTGGCTGAGAAACTTAAGACTCATGGAATTTTGGTCGAACATTTGGTAGTGACTTGTATTTGGTATTGGGGAAATTTTCAGAATTTTTTTGAAAAGGAGTGGGCTGAAAATGTCCTCATTCAAAGCAACAATACCACATAAACAGTTTAAAGCACACAAACATATATCGCGTGTCCTAAACAAGTAGGGGGCCCTTTTGTGCCAAGGGTAGGCCTAGCGTATTTGAAAGATGTATGTGTAGAATTGAACCATTTTGTTACCCCAAAGCAAATTTCGCATATAAAATGATGTCTGAAAAAGCAAAAATAAGCAGGGGGAAGTAGGGAATAAACAGGAAACACAAAAGAAATGGCCCACGCAGGGGTCATTTGAAAAGAGTACCAAAATACAAGAAAGGCAATCCCACGCAGGGGTAAATAACAATAAGTACATATTGAAAAACCCACGCAGGGGTGAAATCCGCTAAGATGCTCCCGATGGCCCCGCCTATGATCTGCTCCTCTTGTTCTGTGCCATGAGATGTTGAAGTCTATATTGAATCATTAGCAAGTATCCTTCGCTCCGGTGGCCTTTCTCTTCCCAGCCTTCGAGACACATTCCGCTTTTCTTATCTCCAATCCACAAGTTAAGCTATCCCAAATCGCTTCTCAAGCTCTCTAATTCTTGAGTTACGCTCTCGAGGGCGTACTTATCCTCCTCTTGCTTTCGGAGAAATTCCTCGTGCATTTCCTGGGGTTCTCTTCTTAACTCTCTTAGTTCTATCAAAGCTTTGGACTCTTTGTCCTCTACAATGCGGTAAATGTTCGGAACTGATAAGGAGATACCCGTATATTGCGCTTTAACCAAGCTTTGTAAGTTTCATCGTACCCCACATTAAATTGATCTATGGCAATGGTGTCCTTGTTCATTCACACTGCTCTTTTCCATTCTCTCAGGATCTCTGAAGCCTCAGGCACTCTATCATCCCCGATGTCGAACACATAGATATGGTAGTATGCTTCTGGGGGTGTAGTTTGTCTTCTTCCGAACTGCCTCAGGACCCGAATTTGTGCATATGGGCGAATACCTCGAATACCTAGCAGAGGAAGCACAAGTTATCTGTCACCCCGTACTATGGCATCTTTCGAGATGAAACGGTCAAACATCCACTAGATATTTTCTTCTCTCAACTCGTAGAAAATCTAGGCCCATCTTCCTCTAGTCCTCCTATTTTCCAAATATGTCCAAAACAACATATCATTCAAACCCTTGAAAGCATTATTATCATCGAGGGTGTGTAGCTTTTGAGTCCCGTATCCCTTCGCTAAGTGGCTCAGTATCCACCATTGGAGGAGGAGATTACAGCCCTGAAAGTAGCGATGTCCTTCCTTATATTTTTCCAAAGCACGGTACATGTCAAATAGGATGACAGGCGTGATAGGATAATACTTCACTTGCCCTTGGTTCATATGCCCGTGGAAGAGACTGTGTGCAAGCATTATTACCCGGGTGTTGATGTTAAGGCTCGGGCCGTGTGGGAAAACCATAGTGCCTAATAGTGCGATAGTAAATGCTAAAGGTCTGATCTCGTCTCATTCTCTGAAAGTGACCCTGAACTCTTTGTTGTAATTCGTATAGAAGTTGCATGCCCGAATCTGACATAGAGATCCATAAAAGAAACGCTAGAACCTTCGGCCCAGTAGGCTCATTCTTTTCTTAGTCCGAGCCAGTTTATAATATCCTCGAGGGTAGGCTTGTTAGGGATTAGAATGTTTTCCCATTTTCTCACTTTTCCTTCAAGCCCTATATCGACTGTGTCTATTCCATCCTGAATTTCCTCAATTGTCGGGGTGATTTCCATTGTTTCAAATCGAAACACCATTTTCTCGTTGTCCCAATAACATGTGAGGACTTCAATCAGCTCGGGTCACCCAACCATATTGATGAGTTCTGGTAAGGCTTCTATATATTTGTTGAGGGCCCTTTTGTGAACCACAGTGAGGTCGTTGTACCACATCTTGAGTAGAACCAGGGCTTCCACTACCATGTCGAATTTGGAGAATTGATCCATACCTACAAAACAAAGCACGGTTAAGATTCCCTCCCCCAAATAGGAACCAATCAGGTTTCCACACATACATTTTTCAAATGTCAAATAATATGGTATGTCGTTAGGTCGTAGACCTTTGACATGATTTTTGGCGGCTTTACTATTAGACTTAATACGCCTTGGGTATTAAGCCGTCTTAGGCTAACGCTTAGATTTGGATTTGGTTTCGCTCTACTCTAGGTTGACTAGAATTGGTTTAGAAATGACGGTTATCCGAGTCGGACAAACAACGGGGTGAAGTCTAATAAATGACGTTGGATGACCACAAGCCAACTATTCATTTATCACTTTTAAAGAATTCAACTTGTGTTTTTTCTGAAGGATAGCCGTGGTAAGCCACGTAACCACATTTTTTTTAATGCAATCTATTTGCTGTTTGGCGGAATCGGGTGCCATAAGTGACACAATTAATATAAGATACGATAATTTAAACAACTAAACAGTTAAACACATAGCTAAATAATTAATCTTAAGGTTAAAACCATTCAAATTCCCAGCAGAGTCGCCATTCTGTTTAATTTAATAATCTGATTGGACTGGTTTTAAGAGTCGCCACTTAATTTTTAAGGTAAAATTAAGAAAACTTATTTTTTTTCCAAAAGATTAAAACAGGAAATCAATTGAAAAATAAAAGGAGTTCGGGGTTCTTATTAGCATTTCGGGAAGGGTTTGGAAGCACCTGAAATGTCCGCTATTATACGGTTATTCGGTCATTAACTATCTGGCTAAAAAAAATTATTGACTTAGTTTGAATTGAACAAATTTATAGTTAAGACCATTTTAGGAGAGGGAAGGGAAACTATTGAAACATTACCTAAGTGAAGCCTTTTTTGTAAAATTATTTATTTAGTTTTTAAGTTAAAATAAGAGATGAATAATTTGGTTAAGTAATTCTTTCAAAAATGGGTGTCTTTTGGAGATTTGAATGTTCGACTTTAAAATTGACAGCAAATGTTAACAAGTAAATAAATATAATAATAAAAACAAAGAGGGAAAGAGATTTGGGCCCAAATTTGGTTTTCCTGTCCGCTTGGGCCAGTATTTGGGCTCATTTTGTTTTGGGCATTAGACCCGACTAAATCACTTGTACCTGTCCTAGTCTAACAAAAAATATATATCTTTCTTTTGGGCCTTAGGCCCAATTCTTCCACCTGTCCTGAAACTAACAAGAATAAGTGGGCTTAAGCCCAAAATAACAAAATACAATTTAGAAATCAGGGGTGAGGCCCAATTTTTTCGACTCTCCAATCTGCTGCATATTCTTCCAGGACCTGTTCGTCAGTTCTTAATAGGCTGGTCGACTTGATAATGAGTAAATTGGGCCTTCATGGCCCAAACAAAATGCAAAGGGAAGGAGGGGGAGTTCATGGTGAACTCGGAGCAAATTTTCACATGCAAAGAAATGGGTGGAGATTAGTATTTGCACTTAAACTTATTCACAAGAACAACATCTTTAATAATAACACAATAAGGCATGATTTTAATTTATAACAAGGCAAACTAGACATTTCACAACAAAATGAAACTACTACCAATGTACACTTAGTGGATTCAAGGAGATACGAATTAAGAAAGAAGAAGCATACACTTGATAATAAGAAAACCACATTTTTGTTTAAGTTGATCAACAAAGAGATAAGTTGGAAACAAAAAATAAAAAATAAAAAAATATAAATAAAATAAATAGATCTACTAAAGGATATTGCTTTACTAAATATGAAAAAAAGAAAATATATGTTGTATCCATGTTAAGCTAGCGAAACAGTGAAGTCACCCTATACTTCATCATTCACAAATAAAGCACTGTGCAAGAGGAAATTAAATGTATTTAATTTAAAAGCAAATGAATCAAACTAATACCAATATGCAAGTGTTAATATTGAATAAAAGAACACCATACAAAACATGCATTTAAAGGAAAAGTGCATTGTTGTTAAGAAGCTATCTTCATACACCTCTTATAAGACACACAAATGGATGCTACGGTAACTTATCAAATAAACTCAACAATTGACTAAAGAAAAATATATAACTCCTATAATGCAACTTAAGGCTGGGCACCGGATCGGAATGGGACCACCGGACCGGAACGAACTGGAACGGGACGGTTTGACCGGGTTGTTGACCGGTAGCGAGATGAACCGGACCGGAACTACCGGGATGGAGGCTCGGTTCCGTCCCGTCCCACTATATACCGGGATAGAACCGGGACGGACCGGAATGGACCGGAACGGAACGGGATGGGATAAACGGGACGGCACATATAGCTATTTCAAAAAATAATTATTTTTTTTGAGTTATTTTGAATCACGAAAATACGAATGTTTTTTTTATTTTTCTAAGTTATATTAGTTTATAGTATTTAAGTTTTAAAATTTATAATAATTTTACTTAAGTTTATTTTAAAGATATTTTTTTTAATTTTTACGTATATAAGTTTGTAAGTTAAGTTTAATAAAGTTTTTTTTTTTAGTTTTTG
>JAJOOI010016744.1:0-21645 GCA_029582585.1 Solanum bukasovii | reverse complement strand
CCATCTTTTCAGATTTATTTATGATTTAGCTTCCGCATCAGTTTATTATCTTTAGTATGCTCATGATCATGCCAGCAGGGTTAGCTTGGGATCACTTGTGGTCCTAGGTCCCGTGTCCGCGTCTCGGGGGTAGCTCGGGGCGTGACAAATTACAAATCATGTATATATATAACATTGCCACAAATAACATTGAAATTAATCATTCCTATCAAATTTTATACCTAACTTTTCATTCAAAAAGGGATAAAAAGAAAACTACACAGAAAACAATTGATCTAATGTTTGCAACATTGATGAGCATATATGCTTATGTAAGTCCATATGTATGTCTACATTGATAAATTATGAAAAAATAATACTCCCTCCCTCTGTCCCAATTTATGTGACTTACTTTCTTTTTTAGTCAGTCCCCAAAAAATGACACATTTCTATATTAAGTAACAATTTAACTATAAAATGTCAATTTTCCCCTTAATGAAATGATTTACAGTCACACAAATTTTTATCATTCATTTTGGATCACAAGTTTTAAAAGTCTTCTTTTCTTTCTTAAACTCCGTGCCGAGTCAAACTACCTCACATAAAATGGGACGGAGGGAGTAATAGTTATGGTAAGTTCTCGCGAATAGTTGGTGATTGTTTAGATAGAAAAAGTTAACATTAAATATTTTAAGTGTATTTTTTTTATCATTAACTCAAGTTAAAATTATACACCAGCATATATAGATTATCGTTTGAAAAAGGATTTTCATATTTACAAGCCCTACCTATTTTAGTTATGTTTAACAAATATTCAAGTATTAGAAAATAAACATATGAAAAAAAGTAAATATACAAATCTATTAGTTGAAGCATAACAACTGAAAATTTGAGATCATATTACTAACAGATTTAAACAGGAAATCACAGTGATATAATGATGTCAATCTATATATTTGTAATTTCCTACGTACATAGTTTACATGAGACACATCAATTTAATGAAAAAATATTTTCAAATAATCAACTATCCTTTTTTGTTTCTTTCATACTAACTTGAAGGAAAGACAAAAAAAAAAAAAGGTAGACAACTACTTAAAAAAAAAGGAAAAGTTCAATAAAATAACGATCTATATCTCAATTAACATAAAAATAATGCATAAAATCACCGTCAACAAAGAATCCCTCAACATGGATGCAATCAATTTAAAATTTAAAAAAAGAATGAATAACTTACCTGAATGATAAGATTAATGAAATGACGAGTTGCAAGGTGATGAACTCCTTAAGTAGATCCGCAAATCGCTAGAACTGAAGAGCAAGAATTAATTTGGGTGGAAGACAGATTTTTATGAAATGATACACCCGAGGAGAACAAATATGTGTTGGGGGAGGTGGAGGGTGAGGGAGGAGGGGTGGGGGATAGAGAAATTTGAAAATTTATAGAACCAAGGCACACAAAATTTCATCAACTGATATAGTTGAGGTATTATTTGTTTTATCTGCCAAACAATTTAAATTGAGATGTAGGATAAATAAATTTGCAACTAGCATGACGATGTAATTAAATCTCTTCCAGTAGAAAAATAAATAGTGAAATCTTTAGATTACACTTTGATTATCATAGTCCAAGACTTGTTTCATTCCTTGTGACATTAGCTATTCACATGCCACCCTCCAGGATATGTATTGATATCCTTCTAGAACATGTTTGTTTTTATCTATTTTTGGAATTTTGCCAGCATTATTCACATGACTGCTACCACATAAAAAATATTAAGAATTTGTTGTATTGAGTTTTGGTATTTTTCTCTTTTCTGTATTTGAAACTTTTCGCCATTGATTCATAGATCTTCATTAAAAAGTTCACTATACTTACTTTGATTTAGTTAAAAGACGAGTTCCTTTTTTATCTCCTTTTTACCAATTGGTATAATCTGCATTTTGAAAAACTTAATTTGAACAAAATTTTCAAAGTTTCTCCATATATATTAAGCATATGGTGCAAAACTATACACACCCATTCACTTATAAAAATATTGTTACTTAAGTTATCTTATACCAATTTTTTTTCTTCTTTTATGTATTTAAGTTCATCAATTCATGTTGATAATGATAAAGAAAATCAATAACATGATAAATCTCAAGCTATATTGACAGTTCTTACAAAGTTTAGCAGTTAACAATAGGAGTTCGTCCGTAAATTAACATTCTACTAAGTTCCTTTTCCTTCGATACTCAACTCACAATAAACAGAGCAATATATCACAAAAATAAATCAATGACCAACAATTCAATAAGTGTTCTAAGCATCTCACAAACAGTTGTTACCATAATAATAGATATTATAATTTTAGAGATGAAAAAGGAAAAGTCGCTACTCACCGTTCCACCAATGACACCATGTTTCTCACCATCAGAAGACTACAACATCCAAATCTGGTAATGCCTCAATAGGTACGACCAACAACACGATGGGCCAGTCTTCAATTCAAGTTCCATGAAAGGATCTATAAGAATTTCACGATCCAAAATCAAGTTATGATGACGCCTACTATAAATCTCCCCGTAGGCAAGTTAAAATCCAAAACTCATAGAAGATAGTAATTTAATAGCCAAGAATAAGCTCAAATAGAATAATAATAATATATAATAGGGCCATATACAAATGTAAGTGCGATACATAATATACAAAATAGGCTTGAATGTGATCATGAAAGACAAACTAAACACAAAAACTAAATCCATGGACCTGATTTCACCGGTACAAAATAAATACTATATACACAAGTCTGTCTAATAAAAAATATAATAATATAGAAAAATACAAAAGAAGGAAAAACAAAAAACCTCTGAAAGTTAAGAGCTCACCACAATATGAATTTGCAATGACCAAGGGAGTCCAACGCTCACTGAGGGTGGCTTGTACTGAGAGCTACATCAGAAAAAAGATGCAGAAGTGAAGTATGAGCACCAAAATATGGGATACTCAATAGGTATCACAGACAGAACGAACTCATAAAGATTATATATATAAATAAGAAACACGATAGTTCTAACATCACAATTAAAAAGTTCTAATGAGGGACAATCAACCACTGAAAATAGAGAGAATGAAACATAATTAAACAAGCAAGAAGCACTCAAGTACAAGATTGTCACAACAAATATCAAGTCGATCAAAATAGTCTAGTGTAATGCAAATGATCAATGCATAAAGGTAGAAACCCGAAAGAAACCTTGATCTTCCTAGAATGATACCTCAGACTTATCAACAAATACAATGTAGTAAAACATAACCCGTATCTGAGTCAACAAGTCGTCCAGAATGATACCCCAAATTTAACAGTGAAAAAGTGAACCTATATGTACAACACAATCATAAAACCAATATCTATCATTTTAAGTCATAAATACTCCAAAATAATGTATATTCCCATAAAAACATAGTTTCCTTAATTAAAGCAGTGATCCGCCCCTTCGAAGCTCAAAAAGTGGAGAAAACTTAGCATAAGAAACTACACACCTCCACCGGAAAGTAAAGGTACATTGACTCCTTGATTGAAAAGCATGTCGACCACAATATTTTGGACAAACATTTCACAAGTTCACTGTAAAATTAAAACGTACATAACATAAAACCTTGATATAAATCAAGTCCCAAACTAGATCACTATATTTCATATCATTCAACACAATTTTTTTTTACTTTCTCATAATGTGCATAACATAAACAATTGCATACGCATTAATGTATGCAATTCTAGCTTGGAGTTCTTAAATTGCCAATGCAATCCTTTTGCAGAAGGGACATGAATTCTTCTGCATGAGCCATTGGCTGATGCAATCAAAGTACAAGGTGTGGTGACAGTCGGCGCTTCCAATGATCTACCCATCAGAGTAGTCATCCTGCAAAATGGAAAAAGTATTTTTTGAGTAATATAATTTTACATACATTACTATAGTTTAAGCGGTATAAGGAGAGAATCAAATGAAAATAAGTTGTTACCAAACAAATAGAACATGTATCATCGTCACTTATTGATCTTTTTGTTGACTAATACATGATGCGATCCATACGTTGCAAAAATGACTTCTCTACTCAATTCCGTATTGACATTTTCAGTCTGGTCTTGAAGGGCCAACAAACCATAAATTCAAAGTCATAATTTGTAAGGAAAAATAAACATACTATTTTTTTTGTCCATTATTATGTCATAACTGAAGTTTTTCACTCAAACTTATAAATAGTTTGAGACATGGAATTTTGTGCTAGAAATGACACATACAACTTGTTATAATTTCTTAGCAAGTAAATTTTACAGATCAATTATACATAAAGAAAAATCAACTAGCTACGAAAATATTTTATAAAATACAACAAAATCATTATTATTTAAAAATATCATGTCAAGTGATAAATTCTTATATTCTTCTTTTTTATTGTTTTAAAAATGTATGTTTAAATAATTCTTGCAGAAACAAAAGCTTACTCCTGGGCTACTAAGGAAGATGCAAATCTCATTAGGCTATCAACAAAGTAAGATGACTTACTTTTTGTTCTTCTATTTTTTTTTTAAAAAAATTGAACAAGATAATGATAACATTAATTCCTTTTGGTGTATATCTCACCCAAAACAGAATACCAGAAAACATAAGTTGTCACCTCATATCTATTATCCCTGGATCGAATAGAGTTGTTTGATCCTATATTTAAACGCATACTCATTGTGGTCGTCGCTCAGCTTCCCGCACCCATAATCCTAAACAAACTTTTACAAGCCTTACCTATTTTCATTATGTTTAACAAATATTCAAGTATTAGAAAATAAGCATATGAAAAAAAAGTAAATAGATAAATTTATAGCATATTTAAGTTGGGCACCATGGTTCCTCAGCATAAAAGCAAAGTAGCACTTCTTACTATGAAAATTTAACAACTAACACAATTCAATCATTAAAAGCACAAGTGCATCAAACGTTAAAAATAATTACCTCTAAATATTAAAAATATACTTATGACATGATAAGTTTAAGTTAGTAATTAGATCCAGTATTGAGCATGTGAAAACTAATTATGTGAATATCTCAATAAATTTATAATTAGAAAGAAAAGAAAGAGAGGGCGAAGAAAATTTACCATGGGAAAATTGATAAGACGCAGTGGCAATGCCATATTATCAAATGCATGATTCACTTCCACGAATCTTGGGGTGTAGTTCCATAAAATATGCGGTAATGATAATGAAAATTGGGAATCATTGTATTTGTTAGCATTCCTTGTGGAACCCAACAGGAAAAAGGATTTCTTGGAACAATGGAAACATAGTATATGTTTGTTCCATTAGCCAAAACAATGATTAGGCTCCCATCAGAGGAATAATAATTTCGTAAAATATTGGGTACTATCACACCCCGAGCCTACACCTTGGGCGGGACTGGCACTCGAAGACCATCCCTGGCCCCTAGCGAACCCTTGGTCTGGCTTACTTAATTCAACGAAAGACAATATTCATACTTATAATGATCAATAACACTTAACTGAACTGAATAATAAGATAACTGAGAATGTTAAAGGTTAAACATTCAACTTGGCCAAAAGTGGCAACCCAAGTCCTAACAATAAGAAATGATAATGAAAAGACTCAAGGGACTAACATCTGACTGTCTATGAAGCCTCTGAAACAACGGAGATGGATGTTGGGACAAACCCCACAACATCCTAATGAACTAACTAGAAATCAATGAAAATAGATCCTCCGGAATTAAAGGAGGCTCACCGACTAACTCTGAACTGCTCGCTGGACCAACGGTGCGCTAGAATTCCGATCCTAGTTACTGTGTCTGCATCATAAGATGATGCAGGCCAACTGGCATCAATACATTGAATGTACTAGTATGCGAGTTGGAATGCTAAAACAACATAAGCTTGAAAAGATTCTGAAAGAAACACTTACCTTGGCTCTTCTCAACTCATGAATACTTAACTAAACTCATTTCAATATAAAGCAGTTTAAAACAAGTGCAATATAAAGAAAAGTTGTTTAAAAACATGATGTCAACTCTGTGTATATACAATGATACAACATAACTCTGAAATGTATTTAAAAACACAATAAACTGATGTATTTAAAAATACAATAACTTCTGTGGGAGTTTCTCTAACCGACAACCATCACATAAGAGCTGTAGTGATGATACAATGATCTACCTCACGCTGCCAGCGCATCCTACACCCGGCCAAAGGTATAGGACCTGAACTATTAAGTGGATCCACTAGTCTATTGTGAAAAGGGTTCATCCAAAAAGTATGACCCTTTTCTACCCATGGTGGCTACATGGTTGTATGGAGACGTGAGTTATCTGAACTCATGCTCGCCCCCAATTCGGTGCTCAATACTACTCCCAAAATATATTAGCTCTTATGTTTAAAAACATACTTCTTCTGTGATTTGATATTAGTGCTCAAACTCTATCTTGGAAATCAAAGTTTCCCCTCTTGCTTCATTTAGAAAGCGATTACTTTTTCGGAAAACTAGCCCGAAGGCTCTTTGGAAATCTCAATTTCCATTCTTATTTAAATGTGAAAACATTTTAAATATCTTTGGGAATACTTAGTCCCCATATACTTTTGAATAAATGAAGTTCAACTTTATTCTTTACTGAACTCAAAACTTAAGTCTTAAAACAAGGTTAAAACGTTTGCAAAAGACGTTTGGAAAACTCTAAGAATTTCTCTTGACTTGACTCTTACTTCTCTTGACTTTGATCTTAACTTTCCTTGAATTGGATTATGGATTCAAGGTTCATGATCTCATGATTATGGATGATTTCATGATGTTTAGATGTACCTTAGAGTGTTGGAATCAACTAGAAAACATAGGTACGTTGCTAAGGAACAAGTACGAAAAGGTGAGGAACGAATGGGGAGAACTGGCGTCCCTGGCGCTCTGAGAGGAGCAAGGCACCAGCCCTCAAAATTCAGAGAACACTTTGGGGCGCTCTGGCTGGCGCGTCACCCCAGAGCCCCACATTCAAAGACTGTTTTGGGGCACGCTGAGAGGTGCGGCGCCCAAGCCCCTTCCTCAGAAAATCCTGAATTTTCTTCTTCGTTTTTCAACTCTAAACCCTCTAATTTCTCTTAGTTCTTTCCCCAAACACTTATAATCATTTATGTTAGCAATCTGTGTTTAAAAAACCAAAATTACTGATTTCAATAAACTTTGCAAAAGCACGAAGTAACCAAAGTTTAATAAACCAGTAAGAATAGATTAACTTAAATTAATTGACAAAACTAAAATCTGTAAAAAAACGTACCACAATCTGGAAAAACAGAATCAGAAAAAGATCAAGCCCACTGAATGCACAATGTCCCCTTAAGGAAATTATTCCTCTTTAGTATCCGAGGTTTGATTTGGAATATGTCCTCCCAGGATAGAATGATCTCAATCACCAGTGTATTGATACCCAAAACCCTGGTGTCAGCGAACCACTCAACAACAGTAAAGTACACGAAGAAATATTTTGTGCAGAAGAAGAAGAAGAAATCAGAAAATTCGTAAGGAATAAGTCTGAGGAATACATGTATTTATATGTAAGATGAACTGGTTCTGAAAGGTTGTAATCCTTTCAGAATCCACACGACCATTCATGAAAGTTTGAAACCTTTCAAACGATCATGGCCGTTTCTGAAAGTTGCAACCTTTCAGAACAGTCACTTCCAATGGCGGGAAATTCAAATAAAATGGGTCGCGCATGGATCTGAATCGGATCGGGTCAATTAACTTAATTAACTAATTAAAACGTTGGCCATTTAATTTAATTAATTAAATAAATAATTAACTAAAATAATTAAAACAAACTTTGTCCAAAAAATAATCTCTCGATCGATCATTTTCCAAAGCCAAAGCCAAAGCCGAGCGAGCGACGACGACGGCGCGAGAGGGGGTCCCTCTTTCCAACCCTTTTAACAATTAATAGGAGTGTTTCTATATTTAAACTCTCCTATTTTTCTTTCCACCACCGATGAGGGACAAATGCCTTTTCAATAAAGCATAAGAGGACTTTTCAAGTTCTCAACTCTTCAAGTTCCCAACTTTTCAAGTTCCTCTCTTTTCATCTTCCCTCCATTTCCCATTACTCTTGCTACATACCCAACAATCCCCCACATTAGTGGGGAATGGTTATAACATAAGGAATGCACGGACAAGTGTGCACTTTACAAGCAAGAATCAATTGCATCTGGATAAGTAGGTTTCCCCTTGGACTTTCTGTAGTGAACATATGTCGGATGTACTCGATCAATCGGTAGATGCGATATCTTTGAACCGTCGAGCTTTGGTGTATACCTAGATAACCATATGTCACACAATTAACCCTTTACCATTTATGGTTCTTACGGTTGTGTTAGTTTCAGCCATGAACACCTCCTGGTTTCATGAGTGTATAGAGAATAGGCTTTTGACATAAAATTCTCTTTGAAGAGGCTTACACTTCACACTCACATAGGTGATTTCTAACCGTGTCATCTCGTAGATACACTATTTGGTCAAATCTGCCAAACTTAGCAAATCATTAAAAACTTTAAGCTTTATTAACTCATTAAGAAGCCTTAAAGTCTTAACGTTGTTCCTGAACATTGTCTTCATCATGAGAATGGATTGAGTTGATTGACAATGTCGAACCGTCAGTGACAACTTTGTTTTTCTCCTTGAATCTAGCTCTTGGGATCTCCAGTCTGCTAGATAGAGTTACCGTTATGCTGACTTGTCCTAAGCCGTAAACCCATTCCCTTAGATGATCTTTCAACTGCCTCTCTCACTAGGCCTTTCGTTAGTGGATTTGACACATTATCGCTTAACTTCCATAGTCAATTGTGATAATTCCACTAGAGAGAAGTTGTCTTACGGTATTATGTCTCTGTCGTTTGTGACGAGACTTCCCGTTGTACATAACGCTCCCTACCCTACCTATTGCTGCTTGACTATCACAATATATTCAAATAGGTCCCACAGGTTTGGGCCAAAATGGAATATCCTTTAAGAAATTCCGGAGCCATTCAGCTTCTTCACTAGCCTTATCTAAGGCAATGAATTCAGATTCCATTGTGGAGCGAGTGATACATGTCTGTTTGGACGATTTCCAAGAGACTGTTCCTCCACCAAGTGTAAACACATAACCACTTGTGGATTTTACTTCATTTGACCCGGTGATCCAATTTGCATCACTATATCCTTCAATCACGACAGGATATTTATTATAATGCAAAGCATAGTGTTGTGTATATTTCAAATAACCCAACACACGTTTCATTGCCATCCAGTGAGTTTGATTCGGATTACTATTGAACCGACTCAGTTTGCTAATAGCACATGCTATATCTGGTCGCGTACAATCCATAATATACATCAAACTTCCCAACACTCTGGCATATTCCAATTGACAGTCACTTTCACCTACATTCTTTTGAAATGTAAAGCTTAATTCAATTGGAGTTTTGACAACATTGAAATTCAAGTACTTGAACTTATCCAATACTCTTTCAATATAATTTGATTGAGATAATGCTAGTCCCTGAGGAGTTTTGAAAATCCTGATCCCTAAGATCAAATTAGCAACTCCTAAGTCCTTCGTATTGAACTTGCTGGACAGCATGCACTTAATAACATTTATATTGTCAATATCTTTCCTCATTATTAACATGTCATCAACATACAAACAAACAATTACTTCATGATTCAGAAATTTTTTAATGTAAACACAATTATCACATTCGTTAATCTTGAATCCATTTGCCAACATTGTTTGGTCAAATTTAGCATGCCATTGTTTGGGTGCTTGCTTGAGCCCATAAAGTGACTTCACAAGTCTGCACACTTTCTCTTCTTTACCAGGAACCACAAACCCTTCAGGTTGTTTCATGTAAATTTCTTCCTCCAACTCTCCATTTAAGAAGGGTGTCTTTACATCCATTTGGTGGATTTTAAGATCATGCACTGCCGCTAGTGCTATTAACATCCTAATTGATGTTATCCTTGTTACTGGAGAGTATGTATCAAAGTAGTCCAGACCATCCTTTTGTCTATATCCTTTGACTACAAGTCTAGCCTTATATTTGTCAATAGTCCCATCGGCTTTCATTTTCCTTTTAAAGATCCACTTTAATCCTAAAGGTTTATTTCCTGGAGGAAGATCAACCAATTCCCAAGTATGATTACTTAAAATTGATTCGACCATTCATGAAAGTTTGCAACCTTTCAAACGATCATGGCTATTTCTGAAAGTTGCAACCTTTCAGAATAGTCACTTCCAATGGCGGGAAATTCAAATAAAACGGGAAAGATTTAAATAAAATGGGTCGCGCGTGGATCCGAGTCAGGTCGGGTCAATTAACTAATTAATTTAAATGCTTCAGTTAATTAACTAATTAAAACGTTGGCCATTTAATTTAAATAATTAACTAAATAATTAAAACAAACTTTGTCCAAAAAATAATCTCTCGATCATTTTCCAAAGCCAAAGCCAAGCCAAGCGAGCGACGACAACGGCGCAAGGGGGGTCCCTCTTTCCAACCCTTTCAACAATTAATAAGAGTGTTTCTATATTTAAAATCTCCTATTTTTCTTTCCACCACCGATGAGGGACAAATGCCTTTTCAATAAACCATAAGACGACTTTTCAAGTTCTCAACTCTTCAAGTTCCCAACTTTTCAAGTTCCTCTCTTTTCATCTTCCCTCCATTTTCCATTACTCTTGCTACATACCCAACAATTTATACTCTAAATATATGGTAGATTCAAACCGAAATTACACCCGGAAAACATGAATGAAAGTGCAAGAAACTTCAATAACACAACACATAAGAATTCAAACAAAACCTTCAACAATGTTCATCAAGTACTCAATTTCTAAACTTTCAAAGACTTAAATTCGCTGAATTGAATCATGGTTGGCGCGTGGGTGAACTAACCCAATGCTATGTAATCTCACATACCTGATAGAAGTAAATCCTTGGCGAAACACCAACTTTCTTGATCGATCTTGATGAACTTTCCCTTTTCTCCTTTTTTTCTCTTCTCCTTAGCCCTTGCGTGAAATCCCAAATTCTAAAACGGACTAAAATCTGATTTGACCCATATTAAACTCCTAAAAACGGATTAAAATAATAGGGCAATGAAAAGACTAAAATACCCCTTAAATTTTTGGATTGGACATTTCCTTAATCCAACGGCCCAACTTCCAAAGGGAATAACTCACTAATACAAACTCGGAATCACACAAACTTGGTGGCGTTGGAAATATCATTCCAAGGGCTTTCCAACGATATCTTGAATCACACCTAAGTCATCCTGAGCTAGGAATTATGGCCGTTTGAAGTTGACCAAAAACTCACTTTAACTTACTTAAAAATTTCCAGATTTCCTCATTCTATCCAAAGGTAACAATTTCCAGATGTTAAACATCCTTCTAGTTGCGAGATGTTACAATATCTCCCTTTTGGGAACATTCGTCCTTGAATGAGATTACTCTTACTAGGCTTAGGGTGTAACATCAAACTCAAATACCTAACAAGCAAAAGAAAACAAAACAACATGCTCATTTATAATTTAAAGAGCACTAAGAATAAAATTAGTACCTTGATCTGCACTTCCTTCGGATTCAAAGAGATGTGGAAATCTCTTCTTCATATCCGCATCAGCTTCCCAATTAGCTTCCTCAACAAATTGGTTCCTCCAAAGGACTTTGACTGATGCTACCTCTTTTGTTCTCAACTTGCGAACTTGGCGATCTAGAATCTGAACAGGAATCTCCTCATAAGATAAGCTATCCTTGATCCCAATATTTTTAGTTGGTATGATCAATGAAGGACCGTCCATGCACTTCTTCCACATGGATATGTTAAATACCGGATAAACCATTGCTAATTCCTACGGTAGCTCTAACTCATAAGCTACATTGTCAATCCTCTTGGCTATGCGATAAGGTCCAATATACCGGGGACTAAGTTTCCCCTTCTTAACAAACCTCATATCACCCTTCATGGATGAAACTTTCAAATATACCCAATTATCTACTTCGAACTCTAACGCCCTTCAACTAACATCAGTGTAGGATTTTTGACGACTCTGTGCCGTTTTCAACCTTTCTTGAATCACTTTCACCTTCTCCATAGCTTGGTGAACTAAATCTTGTCCTATCAACCCTGCCTCCATCACACAAGACCTTAACATATCTTCTAAAGTCTGAATAGTGCGCTCTACTTGCCCATCAGTCTGAGGATGAAAGGCAGTACTTAAGTTCACTTTCGAACCCAAACCTTTCTGAAAGATTTCCAAAACTATGCAGTAAATTATACACCTCTATCTGAAATAATGGAGACTGGGACTCCATGAAGTCTTACCACTTCTTGAATATATAACCTAGTATAATCTTCTGCTGAATGGGTAGTCTTTACCTGCAGAAAATGGGCTGATTTTGTTATTCTGTCGATAATCACCCAAATAGAATCATGCTGCCTGCGAGACTTTGGTAAACCTGTGACGAAATACATATTAATCATCTCCCACTTCCATTCTGGAAGTTCTATATTCTGCGCCAAACCACCGGGCCTTTGGTGCTCAACTTTCACTTGCTGGTAATTTGGACACTTAGCAACAAATTCAGCAATGTCCTTCTTCATGCTATTCCACCAATACATCTCTCTCAAATCACCATACATCTTTGTAGAACCAGGATGAATGGAATATTTGGAGCTATGAGCTTCCTCCATAATCCACTCTTGGAGTCCATCCACCATAGGTACACACAATCTATCTTGATATCTCAATACACCATCTCCCCCTTGTTCAAAGGCTAATACTTTTTAATTATGAACATTTGCCTTCAATTCAAGCAAAACAGGGTCTTGGTCTTGCTTGTCATTTACTTCTGACACTAATGATGACTCAGCCCCCATTCGTCACCACTATTCCCACTTCTGTGGAATCCATAAGTCGGACTCCTAAGCGTGCAAGCCTATGCACATCTTTTGCTAACTCTCTTTTTTCTTCCTCAACATGGGCGGTACTACCCATAGACAACCTACTCAAGGTATCAGCAACAACATTAGCCTTACCTGGGTGATAAAGAATAGTCATGTCATAATCCTTGAGTAACTCTAACCACCTCCTTTGTCTGAGATTAAACTCATTTTGAGTGAACACATATTGAAGACTCTTGTGATGAGTGAATACATCAACATGCACACCATACAAGTAATGGCGCCATATCTTCAAAGCGAATACCACAACAGCCAACTCTAAGTCATGGGTTGGGTAGTTCTTCTCATGAACTTTCAACTGTCTGGAGGCATAACCTATAATCTTACCATTCTGCATTAATACACAACCCAAACCAACTCTCGATGCATCACAATAGACCACAAAACCTTGAGTACCTTTCGGTAAGGTCAAAACTGGGGCAGTAGTCAACTTCTTCTTCAATTACGGAAAGCATTTCTCACAAGCTTCAGACCATTGAAATTTCACTATTTTCTGAGTCAACTTCGTCAAAGGAGACAAAATAGAAGAAAAACCCTCCACAACCCTTTTATAATAGCCAGCCAAACCCAAGAAACTCCTAATATCAGTTGGAGATGTGGGTCTAGGCCAATTTTGCACTGCCTCAATTTTTTGAGTATCAACTTTAATTCCCTCTCCAGACACAATATGTCCTAAGAATGCCATAAACTTAAGACAAAATTCACACTTAGAGAATTTAGCATAAAACTACTTATCTTTCAAAGTCTGAAGAACTATTCTGAGATGACTAGCATGTTCTTCTTCATTCCTTGAATAGATTAGTATGTCATCAATGAAGATGATAACAAACATATCTAAATATGGTTTGAATACACTATTCATAAGATCCATGAATGCTGCTGGTGCATTAGTCAAACCAAAGGACATGACCAAAAACTCATAATGACCATATCGGGTTCTGAAAGCTATTTTTGGAATATCACATTCCCTTACTCTTTACTAATGATAGCCTAATCTGAGGTAAATTTTCGAGAAACAAGAAGCACCCTGAAGCTAATCGAAAAGTTCATTGATTCTCGAAAGAGGATACTTATTCTTGATGGTAACCTTGTTCAACTGATGGTAATCTATACACATCCTAAGGGAACCATCCTTCTTTCTCACAAATAAGACCGGAGCGCCCTAGGGTGAGACACTTGGTTGAATAAAGCCCTTATCTAAAAGATCCTTTAACTGCTCTTTCAATTCTTTCAACTCTGTTGGTGCCATTCTGTATGGCAGAATAGATATATGACGAGTATCTGGAAGAAGATCTATACCGAAGTCTATCTCTCTCTCAGGAGGGACTCCGGGAAGATCATCAGGAAAGACTTCTGGGAACTCTTTTACTACTGGAACAGACTGAATATGAGGTACCTCAACACTTGCGTCATTTACTCGGACTAAGTGATAGACACACTCCTTAGAAACTAACTTCCTTTCCTTAAGGTACGAAATGAAACGACCCTTAGGCACTGCTAAACTGCTTTTCCACTCTAAGACTGGCTCATTTGGAAACTGAAACTTGACTACTCGAGTTCTACAATCAACTGAGGCATAACAAGCATGAAGCCAGTCCATACCAAGAATGACATCAAAATCTACCATGTCTAACTCAATTAAATTAGCCATGGTACTCTTGTGATTGACGAAAATGGGACAATTACGATAGACTCTCTCTGCTAGAATAGACTCACCAACAGGCGTAGAGACACTGAATGGTTCACTAAGTTGCTCAGGAATAACATCAAAGTTCATAGCAACATATGGAGTTACAAAAGATAAACTCGTTCCTGGATCTAGCAAGGCATAAACAGTAAAGTCAAAGACTCGAATCAAACCAGTGACAACATCTGGCGAATCCTCTTGCTATTGGCGACTAGTGATAGCATATAAATGGTTTCGTTCCTTTGCTAGTACCGGAAGTAGCCCCTCTAGGTGTAGCTCTGTCTGGTGGAGCAACTGAAGAAGATTGGGCTCTATTGCGCCCATTACCATTTCCTTGCTTGTTCTTTGTACACTCTCGCATGAAATTCCCAGTCTGACCACACTTGAAACAACCAGTGGATCCCTCACAAAAAATACCTGAGTGGTTCCCACCACACTTGGCGCATGCAGGAGGCTTACTACCCCTTTGCGCCACACTACCCTGGGAATAAGCAGGTTTAGCTCTGAAGTTCTGATTATTGTACTCACATTTGTTCTTATGTGTAGGTGCACTAGTAGATGATGGAGCAGGTCCCTTCTGTTTCTATTGGAAGGATGACCGATTGGCATTACTCTTCTGCTGCCCAGACTCATTCCCTGTCTTAGTCCTCTTGTTTCTGAACTCTTCCCTGTCCCTCAGCTTCTCTTCCTCAACCTGCTACACATAAACCATCAACCTTGATATATCCATGTCACCTATCAACATCGCTGCCATGCCCTCTTTGCTTGATAGACGCGACAACCCAGCAACAGACAAACTTATCCTACTCCTTATGTATACAACCATTTCCAGACCATAGCGAGACAGTTGGGTGAATTTTAACCCATACTCATGAATGATTAGAGAATCCTGGTTAAGTGTGAGGAACTTACGTACCTTGGCCTCTTTCAGTTCTCGGGGAAAGAAATGCCCCAAGAAAGCCTCTTCAAAACAGGCCCAACTCGCAGGTGGTGCATCCTCAGCTCTACCCCCTTTCCACTGGTCAAACCAACTCCTAGCGACATTCTTCAGTTGATATACAGCTAGCTCAACTCTCTCCGTATCAATAATATGCGTCACATCAAACACCTTTTTTCAGTTCATCAACAAAGTTCTCCGGATCCTTAGAAGTGCTTGAACCAGTGAAACTTGGAGGATTCATCCTCAAGAACTCATGAATCCATGAAGTGTCAGCCTCTTCTTGTCGAACTCCTCTTTACTGCCCAGCTTGGTTGATCATAACTTGACTGAGGATCCTTATAGCCTCTCTCAACTCAACATTAGTAACTTCTCTTTGCGGTTGCACTTCAGGTGCATTAGGTAACTCTTGCTCCTCAACATTATGCCTAGTAGGACGGCCTCTGACAGCTCTTTGTGGAGGCATAATTATCTAAAAACACGCGCAAGCACGAATTAGAAGGAAACTTTTTAGAGATCAAACTCTAATGCACAAAATGAGTGTGAAAGAAGTGAGAAAATTCCTAAATATTGTAGCCTCCTAATTATAGATGTGGCGCACTTCACACCGATAACTAGGAGTCTATAGACACGACTTCATAGACTCCCTAGGACTCTTGAAATATGTGTTCTGATACCAAGTTTGTCATGCTCCGAGCCTACACCCTGGGCAGGACTGGCACTCGAAGACCATCGCTGGCCCCGAACGAACCCTTTGCCTGGTTTACTTAATTCAGTGGAAGAAAATATTCATACTTATAATGATCAATAACACTTAACTGAACTGAATAATAAGATAACTGAGAATGTTAAAGGTTAAACATTCAACTTGGCCAAAAGTGGCAACCCAAGTCTTAACAATAAGAAATGATAATGAAAAGACTTAAAGGACTAACATATGACTGTCTATGAAGCCTCTAAAACAACTGAGATGGATGTTGGGACAAATCCCATAACATCCTAATTAACAAACTAGAAAGCAATGAAAAAAGATCCTCCGGAATGCAAGGACGCTCACCGACTGACTCTGAACAGCTCACTAGATCAACGGTGTGCTGGATTGTCGATCCTAGTTACCTGTGTTTGCATCATCAGACGATGCAGGCCAACTGGCATCAGTACATTGAATGTAAAAGTATGCGAGTTGAATTCTAAAACCACATAGGCTTGAAAAGTTTCTGAAAGAAACACTTACCTTGGCTCTTCTCAACTCGTGAATACTGAACTGAAGTCATTTCAATATAAAGTAGTTTAAAACAAGTTCAATATAAAGAAAAGTTGTTTAAAAACATGTTGTCAACTCTATTTTCATACAATGATACAGCCTAACTTTAAAATATATGTAAAAAAACATTAAACTGATGTATATAAAAATACAGTAACTTCTGTGGGAGTTTCTCTGACCGACAACCATCACATAAGAGCTATAGTGATGAGACAACGATCTACCTCACGCTTCCAGCGCATCCTACACCCGGCCAAAGGTATAGGACCTGAACTACTAAGTGGATCCACTAGTCTATTGTGAAAAGGGTTCATCTAAAAAGTATGACCCGTTTCTACCCATGGTGGCTGCATGGTTGAATGGAGACGTGAGTTATCTTAACTCATGCTCACCCCCAATTCGGTGCTCAATACTACTCCAAAATATACTAGATCTTATGTTTAAAAACATACTTCTTCTTTGATTTGAGATTAGTTCTCAGAAACTTAGCTCAAAGGTTATCTTGGAAATCAAAGTTTCCCCTCTTGCTTCATTTAGAAAGCGATTACTTTTTCTGAAAACTAGCCCGAAGGCTCTTTGGAAATCTCAGTTTCCGTTCTTATTTAAATGTGAAAACATTTTAAATCTCTTTGGGAATACTTAGTCCCCATATACTTTTGAAGAAATGAACTTCAATTTTACTCTTTACTGAACTCAAAACTTATGTCTTAAAACAAGGTTAAAACCTTTGCAAAAGACTTTTGGAAAACTCTAAGAACTTCTCTTGAATTGACTCTTACTTCTCTTGACTTTGATCTTAACTTTCCTTGAATTGGATTATGGATTCAAGGTTCATGATCTCATGATTATGGATACGAAAAGGTGGGGAGCGAATGGGGAGAACTGGCATTCCTGGCACTTTGAGAGGCGCGGGGCTCCAGCCCTCAAAATTCAGAGAACACTTTGGGGCGCTCTGGCTGGCGAGTCGCCCCAGAGCCCCACATTCAGAGACTGTTTTGGGGCGCGCTAAGAGGCACGGCGCCCCAACCCTCTCCCCAGAAAATCTCGAATTTTCTTCTTCGGTTTTCAACTCTAAACCCTCTAATTTCACCTAGTTCTTTCCCCAAACACTTAGAATCATTTACACCCTAAATACATGGTAGATTCAAGCTGAAATTACACCCGGAAAACATGAATCAAAGTGCAAGAAACTTCAACAATACAACTCATAAGAATTCAAACGAAACCTTCAACAATGTTCATCAAGAACTCAATTTCTAAACTTTCAAAGACTTAAATTCGCTGAATTGAATCTTGGTTGGCGTATGGGTGAACTAATCCAACTCTATGTGATCTCACATACCTGATAGAAGTAAATCCTTCGCGAAACACCAATTTTTTTGATCGATCTTGATGAATTTTCCCTTTTCTCCTTCTTCTTTTCTCTTCTCCTTAGCCCTAGCGTGAAATCCCAAATTTTAAAACCGACTAAAATCTGATTTGACCCATATTAAATTCCTAAAAATGGATCAAAATAATAGGGCAATGAAAAGACTAAGATACCCCTTAAATTTTCGGATTGGACATTTCCTTAATCTAACGGCCCAACTTCCAAAGGGCATAACTCACTCAAACGAACTCGGAATTGCGCAAACTTGGGGGCGTTGGAAAGATCATTCCAAAGGATTTACAACCATATCTTGAATCACACCTAACTCATCCTGAGCTAGGAATTATAGCCATTTGAAGTTGACCAAAAACTCACTTTAACTTACTTGAAAATTTCCAGATTTCCTCATTCTTTCCAAAAGTAACTATTTCCAGATTTTAAACATCCTTGTTGTTCTTTCTAGTTGTGAGATGTTACAGGTACCATACCAATAAGATGGGATTCTAGTCTTATATAGAATATTCTACAGCGATGTGAAGCAAAAGTCATAGTTCTTACAAGACCAAAACCAAAAGTGGCCTCATTTTGAAATATGGTGTTTGTTGTACTAGTACGACGCTGCATTGTTGTTGACTTTCTTTTCTTCTAAAAATTTCCTGATATAAAGTTATTGTAGTGCTTCCTAAACCTTAAATCACAATGATATAATGATGTCAATTATATATTTGTAATTTGCTATGTACATAGTATACTGAAACACATCAATTTGATGAAAAATTCTTTTCAAATAATCAACTATCCTTTTTTTGTTTCTTTCATACTGACTTGAAGGAAAGACAAATAAAAATAAGTAGACAGCTATATTTTTTAAAAGAGAAAAAGTTCAATAAAAATATAAAATATAATTTTCAGGTGCTCCGTGATGTCAACACAACATACAATGACATTAATTTATACATTGCTCAATTAGGTATATCTGTAATGTATAATGAAAAAAATGTTTCAAGTGATTACTAGTGATTTTTCTTTTCCCTTCATTAACACTGGAAAGAAAGACCAAAAAAAAGTATGCAAAGCCAATAAAAAGACATACAATCACATGCTTTTTCAAAGAATATTGAAAATAACTTTGACTAAAATCCATTCAACTCTATAAAAGATGTCTTTATTCCCCGGAAGATATATGAAAAACACAAAAGGAAATATATTCATGTAATCTATTGACAAACACGACTTGTGAAGTTCAAATAGAGACCATCAGAAGTTGCAAGAACCATAGTTTATAAGTAAGAGAAGCATTATTTTAGGTAACACTTTCATCTACACTGAAATAACTATCAAGAGGTTAATACTAAATTAAAACATTGAACTGAAACAAACAAACTAAAGCCCCTACTTCACATCAAAAATTGTAACCCTCCCCTTTTGGGATGTAATGAATTGCGAAATAGCGACTTTCATCATATACATAATACTCAAGTCACATATATCTTTAAAACCATAAAACAATATTAATAATAAAATTGAGAAGAAAAAACATACCAGGAATTATACTTAAACAAATGAAGATTAAAAATCACTCTAAATCTTCAAAAGAATGAATCTATAAATCATGTTTCGTTTAGAGTAACTTTCAAAATAAAATAACGATCTATATCTCAATTAAAATAAAAGCTAATGTAGAAAATCACCACCAACAAAAACTCCCTCAACATGGATGCAATCAAATTCAAGTTAAAAAGAAAGAATAACTTACATGAATGAAAAGATTAATGGAATGACGAGTCGCAAGGGAGGAACTCCTCAAGTAGATCCCCAATTCGCTAGAACTGAACAAAAAGAATTGATTTTGATTGAAGACAAATTTTCATGAAACGATACACTCGAGGAGAACAAATGTGTGTGTTGGGGGGGGGAGGGAGAGGGAGGAGGGGTGGGTTATAGAGAAATTTGAAAATTGATAGAACTAAGGCACAACAAATTTGATCAATCGATACAATTGAAATATTAATTTTTTTATCTGCCAAGCAATTTTAATTGAGATGCATGATAAATAAATTTGTAACTAGGATGATGATGTAATTAAATATCTTATGGTAAAGGACGAAATAATGAAACATTTAGATTGCACTTGGATTATCATAGTCCAAGACTTCTGTTCATTCCTTGTGACATTAGCTATTTAGATGCCACTAGCTATTCACATGCCACCCTCCAGGATATGTATTGTTATCTATCTTGAATATGTTTGTTTTTATCTATTTTCGAAATTTTGTGAGCATTATTCACATAACTATTACCACATGAAAAATATTAAGAATTTGTTGCATTGAGTTTTTGTTCTTATGTCCTTTCTGTAATTGAAACTTTCTGTCATTAATTCATAGCTCTTCATTAAAAAGTCCACTAAATTTAGTTGCATCTGATTAAAAGATGAGTTCCTTTTTTATTTCCTTTTTGTCAATTGCCATAATTTTTATTTTTAAAAACTAATTTTTAACAAATGCAATGACCAACATGGGTTGTGGTGCACTGGTGGGAGTGCCTCACCCTTAACCAGAGGTCTCGAGTTCGAGCCCTCGGTATGGAGAAAATATTGTTGGCAGCACCACCCCTGAATGGATCCTGCGGTGCGCGATCCGGATTTAGTCGGAGCTCCAATGTGTTCTCCGGACACCGGATGGGAAACCAAAAAAATAAAATGCAATGCAATAGAACATAACCAGTATTTGAGTCAACGGGTCGTCCATATTGATACCTCAAATTTATTAGTGCAAAAGTGAACAAATATGTACACCACACTCATAAAATCAGTATTTGCCATTTTAAGTCATATAAACTCCAAAATAATGCATATTCACAAAAAAACTTAGTTCCCTTAATTAAAACAGTGAGCTGCCCCTTCGGATCTCAACAAGTGGACTAGATGGATCTGAATATATGAAATTAGTTCTGCATATTTTTTGAACAATATACCTTTGCCTCTTGCTTAGCCATGCTATCTGAAATATCTGATTGGATTTCAGATTGCTGCTCCATTAACTTTAAAGTATTTAGTATCTTGAGAGAGTGATTTTTATAATCTAAGTATTTTATTTGGTATCGGATAATTATATGTTTTAGTTTTCGCATTTAAATTTCTATAATCAATAACCATTCTGCTTTTTCCTCTTTTTTGTTCACTATGTTTATTTACGATAAATGCCGGGCTTGTGTGTTTACTATTGCTTTCTTGTATATATCCTTTTTCTAGTAATTCAGTTATATGTATTTTAAATTCTGTTAAATCATTAAAATTATATTTTAATGGTTTTTGGGTTATTATACTATTATTATCAATTAGCTCAATTTTTATTTTTGTTTTATGTTT
>JAJOOI010016743.1:0-22794 GCA_029582585.1 Solanum bukasovii | reverse complement strand
TTGGGGGTGGGGGGTCGCGCGCGCCACACCACTCGACGGTTCACGTAAGGTCCCCATCTCGACTTTAATTTCATGCTAAATGTGTTGTTGGAGTTTGTAACTTTCGACGAGAAGCCTGAGGTCGCCGAAAGTCTTCTGGATCGCCCTTTGTCTGCACCCTTGAACCCCTCTTACACTATAACTTTCGGCAGGCAAACCCACTTCAGCGAAGCAATTCGACGACCCGCCAACTGTTTCGGCGAGTCTGTCTACGCCTAATTCTCTGTGTGTTCGTTTGGATATTTCCTTACTTCTCCTCGAGGTTTTGCAGACATGACTAGATCAAAAGCTACTAAAACAATAATACCAGAGCAAGAGAAGGCTAAGGGGATTATGATAAATGAGGATGCAGCTATATCCAAAGGCAAAGTTACGACACTTACCACAACGGGTGGGAAAGTCAAGGGAAAGAAGTCCACTTATAACAGGAAGACCACTATCAGAGACCCTAATGTTCCTTCATGGGCCCGGGGATTTTGTGCTGATGTGCATGTCTTTCTGGAGGACTAACACGTGACAGCCCCTAGTGGATCTGGAACTATCGTTCCTCTTGAGGTGATCCCGAGCACTGATGCTCAGACTCAGAGTGATGCATCATGCACTGATTCCCAAACGGATGGAGCGATTGTGTAGACAGGACCCTCTCTTTACCTCAATCTCTGCCTTATTTATTTCGACTTATGGATGTTTCTATTTGCATTTGTGGAAAAATGTTGTTATTCGTGGTGGGGTGAGGCCCATCTTTTGTGACCCCATTTTGTTTAGATATTTGGGCTATGAGCTAAATTTGTGTTATACGCTTCTTTTTGTGGAATGTTTGAGCTTGTGCTCCTTGCTTTTAATTGCAAATGATTTTTAACCCTTCCAAAAAAAATCGCCCACTCTTGTATCTACTTGAATTTGGTTGTTGTTGGCTAATTTGAGTTTTGGTTTCAATCAATACCGATGACTTAAATAGTGCCAATAATCTAATGAACATGAATGTGTGGTGATGAGTCCACAATTTGAACTCATTTAGGGCTATATTTTGATAAAATTAGTGTCCTCAAATGCATATTTTGTCTCAATAACTTATGTAAACCCTTAAGTTTCAGGTATTTGGATTGAGAGACAAAGCATGGAAGCTATCAAGCAAAAAGGAACAAAGTGGTTGAAAGAACGGGGAAAGGAAGCCCTGAGGATCACCTAATCCATTAGGTGAGTTGTCGAAAGGTCCTAAATCCCACCGAATGTTCCAGTGTGCTGAGCCCTGAAGGATAAGGTCAAGTGTGCGATGAAAAGAGCAGTCGGCGCGTCGTCGAGCAGTTCCGCAAAGCAACACTCTATCGCCCAATGCCTCAAAATGCGAGAATGTTGAAGGCAAAAGCAGAAAGGCGATGAACTAGACCAAAGGGCTGATCGCCGAGTGTGTCGGCGATCCCGACTAACTGCGCCGAATGGTCCTTCGCAGCACAAATTTTCAAACACTACAAATATTTGTTTAAATTGTTAGCTTAGTAGCAGACATCAGACTTAAGAGAGATGTTATTTTGGAGAATATTTTCAGTTTTAGTTCTTAGAGTTTTTGGAGACATTGTGGTTGAACATGAAGATTTTCAATTCCAAGAAATTGGAAGTGGGTCTCGAAGAATCTTCATCCTTGACGTGTTTAAAGACTTTATTCATCGTACCCACTTGATGGAAACACTTGTTGGTATCGATTTCTATCTCTTTTTCATGTCTAGCTAACCCTCCAATTCTTGGGATGTGATTTTGTGAATATGGGTTAAATTTACTGTTGGGTGTTGCTTATTGTTGGTATATTCGTTGTTTAAATGTTATTTCATTTAGTAGTTGTGTTTGAACTTAATGAGATTGTAGTTTCAAATACGATTTCATCTTATTGTTTTTGGCTTGCTGGAGACAGATGTTTTAAAACTAAGACTACTAAATCGATAGCCGGTGGTTATTGGGTCGTCGTGGGTTCTGCTCGAGAGAGTGAATCCTAGGCCCTCTCCCACACTTTTAGCTCAATAGGGTGAATAGGCTATGGCGAAGGTTGTGCTTAAATATGGCAACTCGATGTTCGAGAGAAATCGAGTTGATTCGGGGTAAGTTGCTCGAGAGATAATTTACCCCCACTAAAGTCTAGCCTAGATACAAATATTCAGCGATGTACTATCAATAGCATCTACCCGATAGTGTCTTTTATCCGATATTTCTGTCACATCCCAAGAATATTGTCTCCCTATACTAGCATCTTTGTATTTTTGTTGTTTTAGTTGTTAATCACTAAAAAAACCCATTGATAATTGACTTTCGTGTCAACCCCTTAATATAGTATGTTTTTATTCATTAATATTTATAGCTATAACTGATTAGACCTTAATTTTACTTTTCTATTAATTCTCGAAACCACTCCATGTGGGAACGATCCCAACCCTTGGTTGGATTATATCACTACACGTGATCGTTGGCACTTGAACTGAAGTAGTGTCCTGATATGTGAAGTCAAAATGGCGCCACTACCGGGGAACTGGTGTTATTTGAGAATTTGTCGTTAAGTAGGATTTTCGTTCTTGTTAGTCGTAGTTTACTTAATTAATTTTTAATTTTGTATTTGGCTTGTTTGAGCTTTGAAATAGAGGAGGTGAGTATGTCAAGCAGTACTCGTAAGTAAATGGAGTTTCCTCCATTAGAAGTAATGATGTTCAAGTTTCGCATTCTAACCTTCAAACAATTTAAAGATGAACGGATTCATGAAGCATGGGCAAGGTTTAAGTCGCTTCTGATTTGATGCCCCACTCATGAAATTTCTTATATAGTCATCCTGGACTGCTTCTACAGAAGTCTTGGTCCCGAAAACAAAGCATTGGCTAACCAACTCATTTCGGGTGGTATTACACAGCAGCCCTATGCGATAGCAGCCCACCTGCTTGATCACATAGCTGAAGCAAACCAAGAACTAGAAAAGGACTTTATGTTGGTCGTGCTGATAACTCAAATGGATGAGTTGGCCAAAAAGATAGTGGAGATTGAATTCCAATGCAAAAGGAATGACAGATACGTCCCCCCTCATGAGTGAAGAAAGCCCAACGACAATGAGGGTAAACGTGTCGAAGGAATGCTTTCAATCATTCTCAACAAGGTAAGTGAGCATGATAGGGTGCTGGAAGAGATGAAGGAGAGCATCGAAGTGATGAAACAGATGATTGGTTCTCATTCCAGATCCATTCAGCTGCTCGAGAACCTTACGGGTCATGTGAAGCCTCATTTCCACCCGCCACAAAGCAGGGGTTTGCCAAGTGATGTTTTGGCTAACCCCAAAAGTGAAGTTTAGGTGTTAACTTGCGTCGTGCCACGACGTTAACTAAGGCGCCTCTTGGGAGGCAACCTAAGGTTTTATCGCTTTAAATCATTTTCAGAAATAATGGTGTGTTGATTATGCATGTTAAAGAGTGGAGAGTGTGTGGAAATTGCGTTTGGCGAGCTAAAAGTTCCATTCAGCGAATTACCGAACAGGTCGGCGATCCCGATGTTGTCCGCCGTTTGGAACCCAAGTAACTGAAGGTCCTGTAAAAGTCGGTGGGGTAAGTGACCACTCGCCAGATTGACGGATGGATCGGCGAGTGCGACTAATGTCATCGAATGGATGCAAACTGGACGGTTATATATGGCCAAAGGTTTTAGAATTTCAAACTCTTCACTTCTCTCGCTTTTAAACTTCACAAACTCACACCAAGTTAGTATATTCAACATTCCTGCATTCTATAATTATTTTGGTTGTTGATGCATCTCAAATTTATATTGTTCGACATAAAAGGTTGGTTTTCCAAATCTCGTGTTTATTTTTATCATATTTTGTACTCATTTGCAAATGATCTTATCTTAGTGATGTGTGATGGGCCTCTCTGATCTTAGTTGTTTTGAATATGCCTATTTTTAAACGTGACAATCTTGCCCATATTGTTTTGATCTTCGAATGCCCGTAAATTTGCGTCTTAAATTGAGTAAAATCCTGTGGGGTATATTTGCATGTTGATTAGATTGTTAGGGTGAAATCTTAGTAGCCCGTATTTGTGCTAAATGACTTAAATTGCACAATGAGAGAGTGGGTGATACCATTCTTAAGGGCAAAAGTCATCAAATGGCCAAATTTGGCAAACCCGGGAAAAGTCTTAATATCCCGGGGTGATGGGTACTATGGGTCTGAATTTAATTTTACTAGTGCATGCTTTGATTTTGTTTTCGGGGGTTGCGGGGTTGAATTCGAGAAGTTGGGTTCAAAATAGGCACGTTGAGCCGCTTGGCGAGCTGGGTCGAGCTCGCCGAACCATTTGGCGGTTTGCCTAATTTCCCCATCTCGCCCTTAATTTCATGCTTCATTTGATGAATGATTATGTAACTTTCGGTGAGCAGCCTAATGTCGCCAAAGGCACTCGGCGACTCGCTCAAGGCTTTTTGTTCGCCCTCTGTCTGCACCCCTGAACCTTTATTGCACTGTAACTTTCGGCGAACAAACTCTTGCGCGCTGATAGCATTCGGCGAGTCACCGAAAGGACCCTCCCATCGCCGACTTGCTATAATTTTTAAGCCAATCCCTTCGGCGACCGCGATCCAGCCCGCCAAAGAGATTCAGCGATTCGCCGACTTGATCAGCGAGTCTGTCTGCAGTTAATTTTTCTGCGCTTTGGTGTGATTGTTTATCAACTTTTCTCTAATATTCTGGAGATATGGTGAGAACAAATCTATATAGGCCTCCCCAGAAGAAAGCACGGGGTGTTACTATAAACGAAGGGGAATCAGGTCCTCCAAAGAAGAGAAGGCAAGAAAATCCACCGGGAGACAAAGGCAAAAGAAAGAAGCACACAACTGAGAGAGTGGTTGTTAACACCTTTGTTGATTTGTCTTGAGCATGAAGACGAGCAACCTTTAATCTCCAGAAGGGATGAGATCCGGGCTAGATCCCAACCCACATCCACCAGAGTTCCCTCAACTGCCACATCTCCTACAACAGAATCAGTGTCAGCTCAAGCACCTCCTGTAACCCCTGTGCTCCCTGTCATTCCTCCTGCCAGGCCTCTGAATAGATTGAAAGGAGATGGTTTACGAACTATCCTCAAGGAGAAATTACTTTCGACATAAGTCTTGTAAGGGAAGTATCCAGATGTGAGGAAGACTCTCCACTTCCATAGGTTTGAGAAGTTCACTAGACCCCGAGGCCTCTATATTCCCTCTTGGGTTCTTGAGTTTTACACAACTTATGGTGATCTGGTTCCCAAGAGCAAGAAGAAGGCTAGTGAGTTCAGACCGGTTAAGGCGATCATGATCTAAGGCAAGGAGGTCGGGTGTAGTAGCGAGTACATTAATGTTGTAATAGGTAGAGATCTACACTCTATACACCCATATGATGGATTGTTTGTTGCTCAATCCTTGGATGATCTGAGGGGTGGCTGGCACCTTTGATTTATGATACCACTCTGAGGTGGATCGAGGCGGGCGCCCCTATTGAGAAAAGGGATTTGAGTATTGCTGCCCAGTTCTGGTTTGGCTTTATCAGCAGCACCATTATGCCATCGCAGAACGAATCTGTCCTCCACCATTCTATGGCAGCATGCCTAGGGTACATCATATCCAGGAGGTGCATCGACCTAGGACTGTTGATTTCATAGGATATGGCCATGAGAGCCAAGCAGAGATAGACTTCTCTGCCATTCCCGGTCCTGGTCAATGAGTTGTGCAGACGTACTGAAATACCTCGGGATGTTGCGAGAGATATTGAGGTGACCCCTTCTACCTCCACCGACATCCGATGTATTGAGGCCGAGTACACATGAGAGGAGGCTGACGGGAGAAGAGGATCTCCAGCAGATATTTCTCCAGAAGTTGATGTTGATTCGTTATCTTCAGAGGCATCTTTGCCTAATCCGGCCACTAGGCCATCAGGTAATTCTGCCACTTCTACTACTTCATAGATTTCGAGCACCTCCACCTCGTCCCAGCCAGTCAAGATTACTCAGGCGATGATCCTGAAGATGGGGAATCTAGCCTATTCAACTGATGTGAGGGCGACTCAATTGGAGAGATCCATCCCTGGGATCATTGAAAGTGCTATTTTGGCTGCACTGACCCCTCTCTGGGCTTCTGTTGATGATCTGGCTACTAGAGTCACAGCTTGTGAGAGCATACAGGGGGAAACCTCTGAGGTTCCGGCTTTGAAGGTCGAGGTAGCAGATTTGAGGACGAACATAGACTATTTGAAGTCTACCGACTTCAAATCATTGATTCAGGATGCAGATGATGTGGATGCTTCTGAGACCTCAGGGATTCCTCTGGATACTACCGGCGATGCACACTAGGATGAGCCTACAGTTGAAGACTTGGATGCTGAAATCGACGAGGAGCAAACTGGGGTACAGGAGGAGAACATATTCAGAGATTTGCCAGATCCTGCAGGGACCTCCATAGTTGTCTCTAGTGGAGTTGTTGCTTATGAGGTGATTTCGGGCACTAATGCCCAAGTACCGACTGCTGCACCGAGCACTGAGGCCCAGACAGATGGAGAGACTGCATAGATAGGATCCTTTCTTTACCTCATTTTTGTCTTACTTTCTTTCACTTTTAGATACTTTACTGCATTTGCATTTGAGGACAAATGGTTTTTAATTGTGGTGGGGTGAGGTCCACCTTTTGTGTGAATACTAATGTTCATGTTTTGATTGTGTATTTGGGTTGTGAGCCATAGTATTGTGTTTTGCACTACTTTTAGTGGATGTTTGAGCTTGTGGCTCCTTTATTTAAATTGTAAAAATGATTTTGACCCTTCTAAAATTTTAGCCACCTCTTGTATGCATGTGAATGTGGATGTTCTCTTGCAAATTTGAGTATCAGTTTTGACCAATACCGATGACTTGAATAGTGCACATAATCGAACAAACATGAATGTGCAGCTACGATAAGGCCAAATGAAGTTACATAGTCAATATGTGAACTTTTTGCATCTCGCTGTGACTAGTCAATTATCAAATTGATTCTCTTGTGATGAACGTGGCACACTAGCTAAAGTGTGGAGTCTTGTTTGACTTTGGTGTCGATGCCTTGTGTGATGAGCTTACTGTGAACCATGCATGATGACACCTAGAATTTGCCCCATTGGTCCGGTCGACTAAGTAAGGCTATCTCTTGATATGATCTTAGGCAACTTCGAAGAGTGTGAGCCGATTTGACATATACCTCTTTTGTGGCCTACCTTGTGAGTGTGTGAATCTCTTTTGAACACCCCTTGAGCCTTACCTTTCTTTGGAAGAAACTTGATGAAAACATGACCTTCATTAATCCACGACCTATAATCCTCTTGAATTATGGTTGATCGAATAGCCAACTTAGACCAAAAGCCTAAGTTGGGGGTGTGTTGAAAAGAGAAGGCAAGTCAAGAAGTGCAAGAAAATTCCCCTTTAACCCATGGTGTTGAGAATAAAAAGAAAAAGAATGAAACAATTGTGGAATAAAGTACAAAAGAAATGGGGTTTTCGAACAATCAATGGAAAGTGAATAATGGGATGACTTATGGCACTAAATAAAATTTTGAACGAAGAGGAAAGGGAGTGTTGTGACCACCACATTTCACAAGGATGAAAGTCACTGAGACCAAATGACCATACCATTAAACTCAACCCCATTACAAGGTTGAAAAGACCATTTTGATCTTGAGTGAGCTGAAATAATTGTTGATTGGAAAATACGGAAAAACCTATGGGTGAAAGCATGCATTGTGTTCTTCTGTGTGATTGTGTGCGTTGCATTTGATTCTGGAACTTTAAATTGTTAAACCATTGTGTGTGAATATGGAATCATTCTTTCGTGTGAGGAAATTTGATTTCCTTTGTTAAGCGTGAACTTGCATTTGAAGCAAGTATAGTGAGCTTGAGAATTTATGATAATGGTGTGTCACAACTTGAGTCTTTGAGTATACTACTGATCCTTGCATGAGTAATTTGAGCCTTGTTGTGTACATTCGTGATTGAGTCTTGTGTAGCACTGTTTGAGACATCTCTTTTGAACTGTTAAACTTGAGTTTTACTTGAGGATAAGCAAAAGTTTTAAGTTCGGGGTGTTAATGAGTCCATAATTTGGACTCATTTAGGGTTATATTTTGATAAAACTAGTGTCCTCAAATGCATATTTTGTCTCAATAACTGATGTAAACCCTTAAGTTTCAGGTATTTGGATTGAGAGACAAAGCATGGACGCTATCAAGCAAAAAGGAAGAAAGCGGCTAAAAGAACGGCGAAAGGAAGCCCTGAGGATCACCTATTCCATTAGGCGAGTCGCCGAAAGGTCCTAAATCCCGCCGAATGTTCCAGTGTGCTGAGCCCTAAAGGAGAAGGTCAAGTCTAGGATGAAAAGAAGAAGTCAGCGCGTCATCGAGCAGTTCTGCGAAGCAGCACTCTATCGCCCAATGCCTCAAAATGCAAGAATGCTGAAGGCAAAGCAGAAAGGTGATAAACCAGACCAAAGGGCAGATTGCCGAGTGTGTCAAGAATCCCGACTAACTGCGTCGAATGGTCCTTCGCAATACAAATTTTCAAACACTATAAATAATTGTTTAAATTGTTAGCTTAGTATCAGACATCAGACTTTAGAGAGATATTATATTGGAGAATATTTTCAGTTTTAGTTCTTAGAGTTTTTGGAGACATTGTGCTTGAACTTGAAGATTTGAAGATTTCCAATTCCAAGAAATTAGAAGTGGGTCTCGAAGAATCTTCATCCTTGAAGTGTTTAAAGACTTTATTCATCGTACCCTCTTGACAGAAACACTTGTTGGTATCGATTTCTATATCTTTTTCATGTCTATCTAAAACTCCAATTCTTGGGGTGTGATTTTGTGAATATGGGTTAAATTTACTATTGGGTGTTGCTTATGGTTGGTATATTCGTTGTATAAATGTGATTTTGTTTAGTAGTTATGTTTGAACTTAATGAGATTGTAGTTGTAAATACGTTTTCATCTTAGTGTCTTTAGCTTGCTCGAGAGAGAGTGGTTTTAAAACTAAGACTTCTAAATCGATAGCCGGTGGTTATTGGGTCGTCGTGGGTTAAGCTCGAGAGATAGTGAATCCTAGGCCATCTCCCACACTTTCAGCTCGAGAGAGTGAATGGGCTAAGGCAGAGGCGGTGCTTAAATGCGGCACCTCGGTGTTCGAGAGAAACCGAGTTGATTCGGGGTAAGTTGCTCGAGAGAGAATTTACCCCCACTAAAGTCTAGCCTAGTTACAAATATTCAGTGATGTACTATCAATAGCATCTACCTGATAGTGTCTTTTATCCCATATTCCTATCACATCCCAAGAATCCCGTCTCCCTATACTCACATCTTTGTATTTTCGTTGTTTTAGTTGTTAATCACTAAAAAAACCAATTGATAATTGACATTCATGTCAACCCCTTAATTTAGTATTTTTTTATTCGTTAATATTTATAGCTATGACTTATTAGAACTTAATTTTACATTTATATTAATTCTCGAAACCACTCCCTGTGGGAACGATCCCAACCCTTGGTTGGGTTATATGACTACATGCGATTATTGGCACTTGAAACGAAGTAGTGACATGATGCAGGAAGTCATACGGCTACGATAAGACTAAATGAAGTTGCATAGACAGTATGTGAACTTTTTGCATCTTATTGTGATTAGCCAAGTATCAAATTGATTCTCTTGTAATGATCGTTGCACACTAGTGAAAGTGTGGAGTCTTGTTTGACGTTGGTGTCAATGCCTTGTGTGATGAGCTTACCGTGAACAATTCATGGTGACACCTAGAATTTGCCCCGTTGGTCTTGTTGCTGAAGTGATGTGATCTCATGATATGATCTTAGGAAACTTTGAACAGTGTGAGCCAATTTGACATTATACCTCTTTTGTGGCCTACCTTGTGAGTGTGTGTGAACCTCTTTTGAACACCTTTTGAGCGTCACCCTTCTTTGGAAGAAACTTGATGAAAACACGACCTTTCTTAATCCACTACCTATAATCCTCATGAATTGTGATTGATTGAATAGCCAACTTAGGCCAAAAGACTAAGTTGGGGTGTGGTGAAAAAGGGAAGGCAAAGCCAAGAAGTGCAAAGAGGTCCCTTATGCCCATGTTTTGAGAAAAATGGAACCCCTCCAAAATATATATATATATATATATATATATAAGAGAAAAAGTTGTGAAATAAAGTTGTGGAAATACAAAGAAAATGGGGTTCCCAATGACTCGTGGAAGATGAATAAGAGGGGACTTTTGAGCTTGAATGAAATTGATAAAGAGAAGGAAAGAAGGTGTTGTTCATATCACATTTCATGAGGATTTTTAGCCTATAAGCCTAAATGACCATACATTTACAGTCAGCCCCATTACAAGCCTTGAAAAGACCTATGTGATCTTGAGTGAGCTAAAGAAATTGTCAATTGGAAAATACGGGAAAACCTATGGGTGAAAGCATGCATTATGTTCATCTTTGTGAGTGTGAGTGTTGCCTTTGATTTCGGAACTTTAAATGATTAAACCATTGTGTGTGAAAATGGAATCATCCTTTGTGTGAGGGCATTTGAACACTTTTGTTGAGCTTGAACTTGCATTTGAAGCAAATAATGTGAATTTGAGAATCTTTGATACTGGTGTGTCACAACTTGAATCGTTGAGTACACAATTGATCCTTGCATGACTAAGTTGAGACTTTTTGTGTGCATTCATGATTGAGTCTTGTATAGCACTGTTTGAGACATCCTTTTTGAACTGTTGAACTTGAGTTTTACTTGAGGACAAGCAAAAGTTTAAGTTGGGGGTGTTGATGAGTCCACAATTTGGACTCATTTAGGGCTTTATTTTGATTGATTTAGTGTCCTAAAATGCATATTTTGTCTCAATAATTGATGTAAATCCTTAAGTTTCAGGTATTTGAGTTGAGAGACAAAGCATGGACGCTATCAAGCAAAAAAGGTACAAGGCGGCTGAAAGAACGAAGAAATAAAAGCCTGAGGATCGCCTAATGCATTAGGCGAGTCATCGAATGGCCTTAACCTCGCCCAAAGTTCCAGTGTGCTCAGCCCTGAAAGAAAAGATCAAATTGGCGATGAAAGTGAGCAGTCGGCGCGTTGCCGAACTATTCCGCGAAGCAACACCATATCATCCAATGATTCAAAAAACAAAGATACTAAAGGCAAAAGCTGAAAGGCGATGAACCAGACCAAAGGGCGGATCTCCGAGGGCATCGGCGATCCCGACTAACCCTGTCGAGTGGTCTTTCGCATCACAAATTTTCGAAAACTATAAATACCTATTTGAATCAGAAGTTTTATATCAAGTTGTAGGGAATTATTACGGATTTTTAGAATATTTTCAGTTTGAGTTCTTAGAGTTTTTGGGAGACATTGTTCTTGAGCTTTGAAGGTTTTGAAGGTTTTCATCTCCAAGAAATTTGAAGTAAGCATCAAAGAATCTTCATCTTAGATGTTTTTAAAGACATTTTCTATCGTACCCATTTGATGGGAACACTTTTTGGTATCGATTTCTATCTCTTTTTCTTGTCTAGCTAAAACCATAATTCATGGTGTGTGATTATGTGAATATGGGTTAAATTTACTGTTGGGTATTGCTCATTGTTAGTCTATTTTGTTGTTTAAATGTGATTTCATTTAGTAGTTGTGTTTGAACTTAATGGGATTGTAGTTGCAAATACGATTTCATCTTAGTGTTTTTGGCTTTCGAGAGAGAGGTTTTAAAACCAAAACTACTAAATCGATAGCATGTGGTTATTGGGTCATCGTGGGTTCAGCTTGAGAGAGTGAATCCTATACCATCTCCCACACATTCAGCTCGAGAGAGTGAATGGGCTAAGGCGAAGGTTGTGCTTAATTGCTGCAACTTGGCGTTCGAGAGAAACTGAGTTGATTCGGGGTAAGTTGTTTGAGAGAAAATTTTCCCCCACTAAAGTCTATCTTAGTTACAAATGTTCAGCAATTTACTATCAATAGCATTTACCTTGTTGTTTATCATATCCCATATTCCTATCACATCCCAAGAATCCCGTCTCCATAACTTGCATCGTTATTTTTTTGCTATTTTTGGTTTATTAGTTGAATACAAACCCCCGATTGATAATTGACATCCGTGTCACTTTTTGATTTTATATGTTTGTTTTCGTTAATGTTTATAGCTATGATTGATTAGAACATAACTTTACCTTTCTATTTAATTCTCGATTATTAACTGCTCCTTTAGGACTCGACCCCAACCCATTTGGTTGAGTTATATTACTACACGCGATCGTTGACACTTGAATTGGAAGTTGTGTCTTTGATTACGTCAAACATCAAAGACCATTATGACCACACATGAAACAACATGTGGAGCCATCATGACGAGCTCCTGGGTGGTTCATACCACACTTAGCACATGCAGAAGTCCCATTACCTTCTTGTGTGACACAACCTTAAGATTGTGTAGGTCTAGTTCTGAAGTTCTGAGAATTTTGATTCTTAAACTCACCTTTGTTCCTTGGTGCAGGTGCACTAGAAGACGATGGAGCAAGTCTATTCGACTTTCTTTGGAAAGATAACCGGTTCGCATTTCTCTTCTGCTGCCCGGACTCATTTCCTATTGTCTTTGCCTTCTTGTTCCAAAACTCTTCTCTATCCCTGAGTTTATCTTCCTCAACCTGTTGCGCATGGATAATCACCTTGCTATGTCCATGTCTCCTATCAACATTGCAGCCATACCCTCTTTGCTTGACAGACGAGATAACCCAGACACAAACAAACTTATCCTACTCCTCATATCAGCTACCATTACAGGAGCATAACAGGAAAGTTGAGTGAACTTCAGGTTGTACTCATGCACACTCGTAGATTCCTGCTTAAGAGTGAAGAATTCTCTTACCTTTGCCTTTCTTAGCTCACGGGGAAAGAATCTCCCCATTATGGCACCTTCAAACACATCCTAACTCACAATTAGTGCACCCTTAGTTCTACACTTCTTCCATTGGTCGTACCATACTCTAGTAACACCCTTCCATTTGTATGCAACTAGTTCAACTCGCTCAGCATCTGCAACATGCAACACCTCAAACACTTTCTACAATACTTCCACAAATTTTTCCGAATCCTCAGTGACACTTGAACCGGTGAAATCTTGAGGATTCATCCTTAAGAACTCATGGATCATGGATGTATCATCTACACCCTATCGAATCCCTCTATGTTGCCCAGCTTGGTTGGTCACCACTTGACTCAACATCCAGATAGCATCTCAGAACTCAACACTACTGACCTCTCCTTGGGGTTGCACTTCTGGTGCATTGGGTAACCCTTGATCCTCAACATTCCTCCTAGTAGGACGACCTCAAACAGCTCTTCATGGAGGCATGATCTGAAAGATATGTGCAAGCATGAATTAGAAAGAAACTTTGTAGAGTATAACTCTACCGCATTCAAAGAGTATGACAAAAGTTAAATTGTTCATAAATGTCACAGCCTCCTAATTATAGGCGTGCTTCACACCAATGACTAGGACTCTACAGACACGCCTTCATAGATACCTTAGGATTCTTGAGCTTTGTGGTCTGATACCAAGTATGTCACGCCGTGAGCCTACACCCTGGACGTAGCCGGCATTCGAGAACCATTGCTTGCCCCAAGTGAACCCTTGGCCTGGTTCAAATCTCAGTGGAAGACTTACTCAACATATGATGAATTCAAATGTAAACTTTAACTCAATATCTCAAAAGATAGTCTCGGAATATTCTAAAAATAAAACACTCAAACTGGCTTCAAGGGCAACTCAAGTCTAGAATATAACACTGAAATGAACAAGACTCATGAACTATTCATGTCTATCTATCAATGAAGCCTCTACTAACTGAGATGGACGTCGAAACAAAACTCACGACATCCTAATAAAAAAACTATATGATAAACCATAAATGAGGGATCCTTCACAAACAAGCAAGATCACTTAACAAATCTGGAACTTGAATAAATCAACGAAGCACTAGTTGATGATCCTGGTTACCTGTATCTACATAATGAAACGATGCAAGTTAATTGGCGTCAGTACATAGAATGTACAAGCATGTAAGTGGAAATCTAAAACATGAGATAAGCTTGAACTGGTTTGAAGAAACAACTTACCTCATCTCAACTCAACTCAACCTCAACTGAATCTTAACTCATTTCAATATAAAAGCAATAAAAATAATGTGATGTAAAGAAAATCTTTTAAACAGTAGATAACAATTCAATGTATTGGAAAATATCATCTAACAAAGTTTGTATGTAAAAATACAAAATTAACTCTGTTTGGGAAATTCTCTAACTGACAACCATCACTATGAGCTATGTGATGATACATCATCTCACCCATGCCTCCAAAACTGTCCTATACATTGCCCGGGTATATGTCACGACCCGGGGTTACCCCTAGACTTAACTTGGCGTAGTTGACCCCGAAGGGGTCGCATACAAGCCCTTAGCATAATCATATACATAATGTCATAAGAAATAATGCAGAAAATTAAAACTTTTCTAACCACAAGTCAAACTTCAAATTTCATATATAAAGAGTTGTTGAATTACTAGACTTGTCTAATTAAAAACCATCTAAACATAAGAGCACGAAATTAGGGACTTAACCATTTACAGCAGTGAAAAGTCTTAACATAAATAAGTACGACTAAAACTAAAACTGAAATAAACATTTGGTCCTCGAACTGGAGTACTCATCAAAACTTAGGGAATAGTCGACCCAAGCTTTACTTTGAAGAAGGAAGTAATGAACCAGCGTCCGGGACCTATACTCATAGTATGAAGAAAGGAAGGGGTTAGCACAAATATGTACTAAGTATGGAAACATGCACAAAAACATTTAAATATGCTAAAAAGGACATTCTTTTCTTGGAAGTATGCATTTATCAAGTTTGGAAAGCCACTATGCATTTCAAACATAGAAGACAAGCTATAGTGACAATACACTCATAACATAGTATTATCAATACCTTAGCAGCCTCTAAGAACACTTATGCAACGTATGGTTGGCATCCCATAATACCAACCTTACTAAGCATTCCTTGAAGCCACATATTCATTACCATATTCTTCAAGCTTACCATAATCCATAGTCATAAATGAGGAATTATACAAGTACATGAACTAAACATAAGGAAAGTCATCTGTTTATATCTTATCACACCATTAGGGAACCACTCCACAACATCCTAATAAGCCTCCTTGTGCAATGTAAAAGTGAAATCCCGTACCCCAACTCCTACCAAGTAAACCCATTAAGAAGTCATAGTATATTTCCTATCATATTCATTATCTTATTGTTATTAGGGAATATTAGCCATAACCTACATAGACCATGTGAGCTACATGGAATCCGGTGTCATATGACCCCACACCGAAAGAAGGCGTTCTTACTTGCCGAAGGTAGAACTAATCATATTTAGCTTCTAAGTGGATCCACTAGCTATGTCCTATGTTTGGCACATAGTTATGGGATAGGGAGATTGCTACTAGAAACCCAATCTATTGCATTAGCAGAGGAGATTCCATCTCATGAGTTTACTATAGATGACCCAACCTACTACATTAGCGGAGGGGCCTTTTCCTCATTGTCCATATCCACTCGGTACTAAGCATCATTTCCCAATTATACATAATTAGTATGGAATTGTATCTACATGTGTGAAGGTATACCTTACCCTTCGTTTCATACAACTCACTAAAATAGCTCATAGATTCATTTAAGTGAGAACTACCTTTCACCTTAAAATCATAGGGTAGTAACTTTCACCTCATTATTCATAGTGTTTTCATGAGAACTAGCCCTTCAATCAACACAACAACATCAACATCATCCTAGACAATTTATACATAAACATGTGTAAGGATAGGGGGAATTAGTCTTCCAACAACACCTCAATTCACACAATAGTCATAGGATTCTCACCTTTCAAATGAGTTCATAAGTTTATCAATAACTATCAACAACCATGAACAATCCTTCACAATTTATTCCTTGCAAGGTCATGAACCAAGTCTCACACTTACATTTAGGATATACTATCATCAACATGAATAAGGAAGGGTATCATAACCAAATTATCATAACCACAATACATAGTAGAAATCCCCTTGCATCAATACCTTCATTAAAATTCATGAAATTGGGGTCATGGGGTAGTTCATGGGTTCATGGGGAGTTTTACTATAAAATCACCATTAAAACATCAAATCATCCATAATGTACATCAAATAACAGAATGAAAATGGTTTTAGGAAGAACCTATGACTAGAATGAAAACCCTATTTTTTTAACAATAAAACCCATTTTCGAAATTGAGTTGATAGGGCTTCATGGAGGAAAGTATTCCATGAATCAAGGTTCTCATACCTAGTTTGATGTTAACCCACGAAACTTGGGCGATGCTTGAACCGTAATCTTGACCTTTTCCTTTGTTCTTCGATGGAGGAACTTCTTAGAGAGAGAAGAGAAAATTTGGAAGATATTTTGGGAGTTATGAGAGTTAAAAGACTTGTGTAGTACTTAAAAATACTTTGATATACTTAAAACAACTAAATATAACCATCCCACACCCTAACTTAATTAATTAGTAACTTACCAAACTACCCTCACCTAGGCCAAATACTTGGCAGATATGCAGACCACGCTCACGACTCCCCCACATATGGACCGTAGGTGGGACTACGGAGCGTGTTGTGCTTCCGTCGTTTGGGTCAGAGAGGGTAGGTTCAAGGACATGGTGAGGAGACTAAGTCACAACTAACGAGGCCTATCCACGGAGCGTGAGCTGGTCCACGGACCGTGTTGCACGTCCGTGGAATGGGGCTGAGACATAGAGCACTGGGGATTTTGGTGGAGGCTAAGGCTGGACTCACAACTCCCATCTACGAGGCGTGAGTTAGTCCACGCCTTGTGTTCTTTGGCTCGTGAATGTATCTGCATTTGGCAGCTTTTGGAGCAACCTCTTGGCTCTCACCAAAGACCCTTGGTACTAGATTAGGGAACTTATTTTAAGACTCGAATCATGACGTTAACTCACTAACCTCCTTGAACCTCAACATTAGCTCACATTCTTAGGCTCTAGATTAACCTAGCATTTTCTGGAGTGATACAATATAGAACTCCTTAACTAAGTGGATCCACTAAGCTATTCTTAAAAATAAAGAAGGAATCATCAATAAAGTATGACCCTTTCTACCTACGTGTTCTACATGGTTTATGGGGGTTGTGAGTTGTCCGAACTCTCCCCCATATCGATGCTCAATACTACTCCCAAAATATAACTTAGCTCATATGTTTTTTTAAAAAAAATTCCTTGTCCTCAACTTTGAGATTATTACTCAAAAGATTTCTCTTAGAAGAGATAGCACTCAAAACTCCTCATGAACTCTTTTGGAAATCGGGCATCCCCTCATTTTAAATGTAAAAACATTTACTCTAGGGAATACTTAGTTCCCATATCTTCATTTTTCTAAAAAACATGAACTCAACTCTACTATTCCTCAAACTGAAGTACTCAAGTCGTAAAAAAAGTTTTAAAAGATTGTAAAAGACTTCTCAAAATGACTCGAAAATACTCTTTACTTTTAAATCTACCTTGAATTTGAATTATGAATTCAAGGGTTATGATTCATGTTATGAATTATCTCTCGATGTTTAAATGTAGTTTAGAGTAGTTAGAATAAGAAGGGAGTAAAGGTACACTTTTAAAGGATTCATACAAAGCAAACAATGGAAAAAAGGTGGGGGCATGCGACCCTGGCGTACTGCTAGCACGAGGAGCCAACATTGAACTTCAGAGATGGGTTTCTGGCGCACTGCTAGGGCGCCGCCCCAACCTCTCTGGCGCGTCTGCGGCGCAGCGCCCCAACCCTCTCCCATAATATTCAGACAAAATTTTCTTATTGTTTTCTGACCCTAATTCGTCTAGAGTTGATTTATTTTCTCAAATTTCCTTAGATTCAATTACCTAATACAAATATATGACCCTCAAACTCATACTTTTAACTCAAAAACTCATCAAACCCATCCTAATTCAAGAACGAAAGCAAGACTTCAAGAATACTTATCAAGAACTTATATTCATCTTTCTTTATGGATGAATTAGAACATGTAAATTATGATTGGCGTGTAGGTGAATGAACCCAAAACTATGAAAACTTACATACCTCAATTTGGCCAAACAATTCCTCAATTCACATGAGATCTCGTTCGTTCTTCCTTTTCCCGCTTTTCCTCTTCTTGAACTCCTCTCAAAACCCTAAGCGTAAATTATGATTGTAAAACTGACCCAAATAATATTTGACCTCAAAATATTACTAAAAATTGTTTTAATCTGATGGGGTTAGGGAAAGACCAAATTAAAATACCGCTCACTACTTTAGGTAACTTTTCTTAACTGGACATACCGAATTCAAATGGGTATATCTCCCTCATACTAGTTCAAAATTTAGCAAACTCGGTGGTGTTGGAAAGAGGGTTCAAAGATCTTTCATTTGATATTTTATGGGCCACATAACTCTTCATGTACTGAATGTTATGGTCGTTTGAAGTTAACCCAAAATTCACAACTTAAGCATAACTTGTAAAATTTCAGATTTGGCTCTTTCTAAATTTAGCTCATTCAAATACCGAGGTTTTACTCTTTCCATAGACTCTTTGAGGTTTTCCATCTAAAAGTTAGAGGCGAGAAGAAAATCTTGAAGATATTCAAACTTACCGTCCATCTCAGAAAATCTTGAAGAGATTCAAACTTACCGTCCTTAAGAGTTAGCCGCACTAACAAAATTATCATCCAACCACATTTACCATGAATGTTGATTGAGGTCAAACATAGGGGAAATCTTAAAACCTAAAATGCCTAAAGACAAAAACCCACACAAGAAACCTCGAAATCTTGGCCAAGCATGCCACTAGCCCAAAATGACCCTTCCGATGCTGATGGAACTGTCAAAATTTCATTCGGAGGTCGTCTCCCTAAAATTTTGATCGAAATTAACAGTTCAAGTTTCAAAAACTTCAAAACACATACACTTGCATAAAAACAAAACCAATGACCAGGTGACCGAGCTATCAATACAAACAAGTCATAAATTACTAGGGGTCGCTATAGGAATGCTCTAAAAGATGGAAAGAGGGAATTGTCATACAAATTAGGGTAGTTCAGCTCGCATACAATCTTCCTTTCTTCTTTTTTTCCATCTTTCATATATCTCTATGTCATTTTTCTCTCTTCGCTTATTTCTTTTCTTAATAAATTGTATGCCTTTTATCCATTTTGATAATTATTCTATTTTATCAGATTTTGGATTTTATCTTCATGATTAGATCTTTTTCTTCCGTTCCTTCATATGTTTTAGTATTCTTTTCTATTTATTTATGTGTCATAATTTTCATCATATTTTACTATCTTAAATAATTTGCTTACATGACAAACCCTTCTGTTCTTTTTTCGCACTCCTTTATTCTTGCATATATTTATATGTTTATCACATTTATTTACTTTTTATAGAATTCGTTAAACATCTGAGTGTGTTACCGCATTTTATTCAATTCTAGTTTTTACTATGTTGCATAAATTGGCGTTTCACCCATACTGACCTCACTTGGGGGACCTCACACACTCAATATACACTTAACATTGTACCTTTGCAATTATCAAAGAAAAAATTCAAAATCCTAGTTTAGAAGGTCGGCATAAATATATCTTCAATTTTGTGTCTATCCAAATCTTAAAAAAAATAAGTCATAAAATAATAAATAATAAAGTGTATCAATGTCTGAAAGAAAAATATCAAAATAGGAGAATATTTACGACAACATGAAACCGAAGAAGTCTATCCTTAGATATATAAGCAAGAGGTGCTAAATGCCATGTTAGATAGATGTCTATAGATAACGGTATGGACTTAAAATAATGTGCATTAGTATCATCATGCACACACTAAGTACTTGTTGGCATCATAGGTCGACTACATAAGTAACAACTATGCAATTAAAGTTATCAAACAAGCAGATAGGTTAATTTACAATAATCAAACAATAGGTCATTGGAATCATCATCAATCACTAACATATTTGCATATATAAATAAAAATGCATTGAATTCTTCAAGCATATTCTAATACTCCATGAATAAAATTATATAGATAAATATAGGTATAAATATGTACCCTTCTCTAGCATAATTCTTCTATGAAAATTAAACCTTAACTAGCTTGCGAATAATTGATCATTGAAAAACAATCAAGAATCAATATGGATCATAAACATACTTTTCAAAATACAAAAAATTCAATAAATCATGACAATCATATCCACCCTAGAGTTGCAGCTATATAAATCCTGTATCTTATTAGTCATCTCTAGCACTTACCCAATAAATCAAGAGTTTGTCTCTCAGTTGAACACATCTGGTAAAAGGTGTTAATCATCCCTATGTAGTATGAACTATAGGGGACCTTAGGAGTCCATGTAACACATTAGTATGGTTCCCGATCTAACCACTTATACAACTGCTCATTCGTAAGCTCACATCATACTCGAATCCTTACGTAATCAACCAGTGAGTGAACACTTATCAGATAAATATATCTCAATATTATAGCACCTTCATGCAACTCAAAGCACAATACATTAAATGTGAAATTGTCTGATGAACCCTTGTATTTGTATGTGTTTTATTTTTGACCCCTCTACTTAATACTTTTCAAACTGAACTCTAAAATTAAATGAAACTGAACATTTTAAACCCCTTTTGGATTTGCATGAAAGTAAAATGCACACTACAAAATTATACATCATCATCCACATCAAATTTTAAATGTCACATCACTTATAATTTATAATTTTTAAAAAAATAGTTTTTTTCTTCTTTTTCACTCTATCCTCCCTCATTATCCCTTCACCACCTCTATCTAATTTTAACATTTAATGCAACACCATAAATTTCATGCTAACGTGTACTATCACTTCCCTAAAAAAATAAAATTACCATTCTTCTCAAAGTTTTCACCATTCACAACTTTTAATCACTTGTTTTACCAATTTCTTCATCAACCATTTGAACCACCATAAATTCTTTTCCTCCATTATCACCACTAACAATACCTCAATATGGCATAATATTTGTACAGAGAAAACACATAAAGTCACCACTGAAGTTGTCTCGAATTTTCAAAAAGACACCTTAACTTTGCATGCTACCTATTACCCCATAAAAGTATTAAATACCCTTGTAAATAGACCATTTTGACTCATTTCCTCATCTATGAAGAGGCGCGTGATGCTCACCTTTTTGACCATTTTAATTAAATTTAAATATTAATAAAAGTGAATAATTATTTAATTAATTAATAAAGAAAATAATATGAAGTATTTAATTATTTAATTAATTAATAAAGAAAATAGTTGAAATATATTGCATTTTTAATTGATTTTTGGCAGTTAAAATAGACCTTCACGCGCTGTTATTTGAGTGTTCACAAACATAGTGAGAAAATGGGTCAAAATGAGCATTTTACAAAGATATGCACTACTTTTGGGGGGTAATAGGACACTTGCAAAGTTAAGGTATCTTTTTGAAAATTCTGGACAACTTTAATGGTGACTTTATGTCTTTTCAAAATATTATACCACACACTCACTCTAATTTCACAAACACATTCAACAATCACTTTCATAATGACCCTCTAGGTCATTCTCTTTGTTTTCAAATCTTTTTAGTGTATAGAGCCTTCTCATAGCGACCACAAGTCATTTCTGACTTAATGTTACTGAAATTTCAATCGACGGGTCGTTCGTATGGATTTTGTGCAAGTTTTCGTATTTTGGAGCCATTGAAACTTAAATGGTTGACTTAAGTCAAAAGTTTAGGAACATGGTCTCAAAATGCAATTCTGATAGTTTCATTAGCCCCGAAAGAACCATTTTAGGCTAGCGCATTGTTAGTTTAGGCTTCGAGACTTCTGGTGCGAGTTTGTGACGTTAGGCATTTTAACTTTTAAGCTTAAGCTAAGGGTTAGGCTTTTCAACATTCTTTGTAAACATGCTCAGATGAGAATTTTGCAGGGTGGTTAGCTCTTGTATGTCCTGTTTGGTCTAGAATGACCTTTTGTGTGGTTCCCTAAACTTGTGGTCTCATTTTGAGCCTTGTTGAGATTTTTCTTCCAAAATAAAACTTGGGTGGGAGACCCACTTTCCAATGAAATGACCTTAGATGGATGTTTCGATGGTCCCATTGAGTGCATAATGTCAAATTTAGCGGGGTAAAATATCTGACTTTTTTATCGAGTCCCGAATGTATTTCGACGGTCCATTGAGGGACTTCAAAAAATAGCAAAATTTAGTGTTTCTTGTACGGAGATTAGAGACACGAATTCAGTATTTTAGCGACCAGAAATAGGTTTTACCAGCAAGCATCGTTGTTATTTCCCTCATTTTAAAACTTTGATATCTCAAGCTTGGAAGCTCTGTTTTGGGTTATTCAAGTTGCATTTTTTCTGACATTAGAGTGGCTACATGTTGGACTGATCGTGGAAGTATGGAAGTCTGTGTATTGAGGTAATTTCTGCTCGAAAGGGGCTGCCCAAGAGTATTGAGGTGATTAGTGGTGGGCATGTGATATCCTTATTGAGCTTATGATTATACTTTTGTGCCCAAGGCCATAGGTGAGGACAAGTTGGATCCCTGGTTAGTAATAGTTG
>JAJOOI010016742.1:0-12449 GCA_029582585.1 Solanum bukasovii | reverse complement strand
TGTTAACATCCCTAAGATACATGATCAAGTTAAATGAAGACACCTGGAAGATTAGATCAATATATTCTTACTTGTTGAATCAATTTGGTTTGATTTTTTTATTGGAATCGATTTTTAATCAAACCGTAAACATTCCTAAAATATATGATCAAGTTAAATGAAGAAACATGAAGGGTTAAATCGGACAAAATTAAAGTTTAAACACTCGAAGGAAGAATACCTAACATTAATCATTACAAATTTATTATTTAACGCAAGAGGTTACTCCTTTGCCATGAAATATCATTTAATTACTCATTCCATATAAATTAAAAGGGAATGATTCTTGGGCATGAATTTCTAGGATTCACCCCTATAAAGGGAGCTTTACCTTCATTAGTTTGAAGTTTCAATATATTCTTACTTGTTACTAATTTTATCACTATTATCATCGATTCAAATCTCCGTATCTTTTAAATTACGTTATAAATTTAACTGTACCTTTTTAAGGACAATTGTGTTCTTGTTTTTGTTTTAAAAAATTAATTAACTAAATGGTTGGAACTAGTAACATCGATCAAATCAACATCAATATATTTCAACCCTCTCTTGGACAACCCCACCAATGATGAAGTTTATCTAGTCACTTTGATTCAAGTCGAACTAAATAATTTCTGCCTCGCCTGATCATTGGTTACTGAGAGGTTAGATGTATATCTTCGCTTGCCAGAAAGAGAATACGTATTTTTATGACCTTAATACATCTTCAAAGTTCTTCCCACACTAAGAAATTGACCTTAACATTTATGTACAATTAGGAAATCATTTGGTTCAGACATATATGCATATGAAGAATGATTTGGATTTTAGCTTAGAATTTGTGGGATGTTACATTTTATCTTCCAAACAGTGTATTAATTATACTTTCTATAGTTGTACCAAACTCGTAGAAGCTCTTGTATTTATGACTTTCACATTTTTGGGATTTTCAATTGTATTTTTGCACTTCAGTTATATTAATCGACTGACTTTAATTGTATTATTCAATTTTTGCTTAATATATACTTTGCTTGTATTATAATTATTAATTTGGTTCAGTCTAGGGTTCGCCTATTGAGTTAGTGTGATAGGTCTGGCACCATTACAAATTTACAATCATAAGGCATAAGTGTTGTACATTATATCATAAGTACGATTTTATATCCACAAAAGAATATATTTGCGTACACCTATAAAAATAAAATAAAAAAGAACACCCCTCGTATCAAATAGTCTTGAGATTAAATTATAGTGCCACTTAATTTGTTGTTTGGTTGGCAAGTCCGGGATAAGTTAACAGTCCCGGATAACTTATCCCGAAATAAAATAAATAAATGACAAAAATATCTTGTTAAACTCTTTTTATACATCACTTTTCACATGAAGGGTATTTTTGTAAACAAATAAATTGATCTTAAAATTTATTATTTTAAATACAACATACCAAACACTCAATAAAAAATAATATTACCATAACATATCTCATCATAACTAATCTCATGATAACTTATCACAACTAACTAATCCTATCATAATTTGAATTCAACAAAAGCGTTTATAATAATTAATAATTCCTTTCCTAATAGGAAACAAATTATAGTAATACTATATGTTCCCTTCCGCCGATGAACAATTTTTTTGTGAGAGTAATCAATACTAAATTAATTTGTTTGAAAAAGTAATCAATACTAGCTAGATCAAGTAATATGAAGAGAGTAATCAATGCTAACATGAAGAAACAAGAATGGGAACTTGATGCTTCAAAACTTACTGTCAAAAAACTAATTGGCCTTGGAGGTTTTGGGGTAGTTTATAAAGGCCTTTACAACGGAAAACAAGTTGCAGGTATAATTAATTACTAATTTTTCATTAATGTTTATGCATGTACTTCCTACTTTGTTTGCCAAGTTATTTTACTATATTAGGATTACGTTTCTTGAATATTATTGTTAACTAGAATGAATATAGTAATATGTATTAGGGCAATGTTTCTTGAATATTGTGGTTAGAATGACTATAGTAAAAGAATTGGTAAGTTTTAATCAATACACATTATTTCGATGAATTTCAGTTATAAAGTATTTGATTTGGGAGATGAAAAGAAGAATTCAACAGAAGAGGTATTCATGCAAGAAGTTTCTATTTGGTGCAATCTTCAACACTCTAATATTGCCAAGGTACTATACCTACTTAATTAATTTCTCTTATTTCCTCATAATATATTATTTGCAAATTAGCTGAAATATATATATTAATTTTGTGCAGTTCATTGGAGCTATAAATAAGAAGAACATGTCAAAGATAAAAATGAAATGTGAAAAAGGTGCAACACTGCCAATAAATGGATGTTGCATAGTTGTGGAATATGTTGGTGGAGGTACTCTTCAATCCTATATTTCCAAACATACAATGAAGAAGAAATTGCCTTTGGATACAATTATACAATTTGCTTTGGATGTTGCTAAAGGGTTGAGTTACATTCATTCTAACAAAATTGCTCATAGAGATACGTCAAGACTGAAAATTTACTTGTTGACAAAACTGGAAGAGTGAAGATAATTGATTTCGGAATCTCTAGTCGTGGATTGATGGTTGGAACTATGGGTTATATGGTTCCTGAGGTTTTGACTGATCCGTCATATGATCATAAGTGTGATGTGTATAGCTTTGCAAACGCCATACAAATTAATTCGAAATAGCTTATTACCTTTCGTCTGACTATTTTTTGGGCCACAAAATACCTATGTCCACACGAGTCATTTAGATCGCTGACATAATAGTTCAACATGGCCAAAAAGGACCAAAATTACTCTCAAACTATTGGAAATAGCTTCGTTTTACTCTCCATCTACTTCTGGTATCAAAAATACACTTGCTATCTAGTTTTTGGTGTGGATTTAATGTCAGGATTTTGAGCTATTATATGCACTAAGAACTCTCTCTAATGTAACTAATGAAAATCATCAAGATAAACAAACTAAAATATTAAATCAAGATGAAAACTTTATCCAGCACAAAGGAAATTATATTCCATCATTCAACTCCATTTGGCTTAAATAACCTAAAAACATAGTCTTTAATTTTAAAAGGATTGCAATAATAATTATAGGGCGTTGTACACTAATTAAGCACTCCTTCAAAATGTGCCCCATCATTTTCCTTTGGTTTCGATCACCCTCTTGGCGAATGATGGCAAACAGAATGATGCTTGGTGAATCTGGAGACAAGGGAAAAAGAATATAACAAATCAAAAGCTTAAGTGCTATAGATGTGAGTAACAAAGATTCAATCCAAGAAACAGAATGACGACATACCTCAGAGTTGTAGAACTTCAAAGGCTCAATGGTCTTGACAGGGCTTTCATCGTCGATGGGGTTAATAGGGTTCTTGAAATCAACTGCAGGTCCCTCAGTAGAGCAGAGCATGAAACCAATCATGCCACTGGAAGAGTGATACAGTCAAACCGGAATGTCAACAGCAGCAAAATAATATAATGAGAGAGAAGCAACAATGTATGGACACCAAATAAGTCATGCATATGCACAAATATATCTGGCAACGCTGGTTATCAAGAATACACGAGAAAAACACTTTAAATTGTTGATTATTTGCCAAATGGATCTTCAGTCCTAATACTCTTAACTTTGAGTTATTAGTACCACAACAACATACCCAATGTAATCCCGCAAGTATGGTCTGGGACACAGACCTTACCCCTACCTTGTGGAAGGTAGAGAGGCTGTTTCAAGTAGACCCTTGGCTCAAGTAAAGTATTTCAAAGCAGGTTTGAAAAGGAGGTATCTTTGAGTAATTGGTATTTATCAAATTTGTTCATATCAACGGAACCTTATTGGAACAAATGACAAGAATAGAAGTTCACCTTGGATAAGTAGGAACAGTAGTCCAAGCATAGTTGACTGAGCCTTTGAAGATCTGGCGGCAATTAGCAACAATTTCTTCAATTATGTGCATGTGAAGCCATATGCTCTCAGCCTGCGTAGCTACAACCCCTCCAGGACGAAGAGCCTTCGCTATAGATTCAAAGAAAGGCTTTTCGAACAACTCTTGTGCTGGACCTGAAGTTGAAAGAGTGAAACTGTTAGGGAGCTGAAAATTTTCATTGAAAAGGTAGTACTCAAGCAATGACATGATAGATTACCAATAGGGTCAGATGAATCCACTATGACAGCATCATAAGTTCCGGCAGGAACATTTTTCAAAAATGCAACTCCTGCAAAACAGGAGGAAAAAGGAAACAGCAAGAACTTATGTTAGTAAGTGAACAAAAATGAGAACCAAACAGAAAGGTTGAGAAGATAACAAGAATCATTGATCTTACCATCACCAATGTGGAGATTCACACGTGGATCCTCATATCCTACAGCTACATCTGGGAAAAATTGTTTAGCAACCTGTCGGAAGAAAAGGAAGACTTAATTTCAACATTGCATTATGTTCTCCAAGAGCTTAAAGGTGGTAAGTTACAACAGAGATGTCCCTAACACGAAATACATGAATTAGCACATCAAGACCTTCTAATAACAAGTAATACGGAGAAAGGATCAAATCTAGTAGCACTTCTGGACTAAGATCGAATATGCCATTAGACACTGCCAATACATGTAATTAGAAGAATCAACTATGTTCCTCTACTCCTAGTGGAGATGAAAAATGTCAATGGTAACCAAAAATGTAAAAAAAGGTACCATTTTTATGAATTAGCATTAACAAGTCTGCTTACCTCAACTACCATTTTGTCAATCTCACATATGTCGATCTGTTCGACAGAAGAATGACGGGATACCTCACGCAAGACACCACCATCTCCTCCTCCAATAACCAGCACCTGAGGGAAGAAGAATCAACTTAAAGTTGGCACACAAGTAAAAAAGAAAAACAGCATCATAGCTTTTGACCATTATACGCCTGCAAATATCACTCTCTTCAGACACAATTTCTGCAGAATGAGATTACAAGGATCAAACAAACAAACAATTTCAGCAGAATGCGATTACAAGGGGTAAACAATCAAACAATTTCTGCAGAATGCGATACAAAGGGCAAACAAACAAATGAATGAAGCTAGTAAGGACGAATTATACAAACTGAAAAACAGAAGTGGATAAAATTTCTAATCTATGGGCTTGATAAGGAATGTCATAAGACCTCAAGCTATAACATTGAATACTGCCAAAAAGCAAACGAGATCTCAAGATTTTATACTTTCAAGTCATGACGGAGTGTAACAGACCTTTTTGGGGTTGGGAATTGAACAAAGAGGAAGATGAGTGATCATCTCTTGATAAGCACATTCATCCCTCTCGGTAAGCTGGATCACACCATCCAAAACAAGCACCTTTCCATAAGTTGATGACTGCACCAACAAACAAAATCACACAAAAATGAGCAAGCAGCACATAATGAAGCATTCAGCATCTTAAAAAAAGAGAAGAAACTAAAACCTTAGTAGATCAACCAAATACCTGAAAAACCAAGACATTCTGGTAATCAGATTTCCCCTGAAACAGTATCTTCTCAACCTTCAATGAGTGTGCTTCCCCTGCATAATTCCTTTCCTGTCAGTAACCTCTTCCCTTTTTGTTCACAAATAGTACTAGATTTCCAGAAAATAAAACTAGACCTCCTGAACTAGATAGGAGGCAAGTTTTCAAGTGCCAAATCTCACTTTGAGAATTTTACAGCAACCACCCACTCACACTTACTCCACAAAAACAGAACATTTACAAAACCAAAAACCCAACATACAGAACAAAACTGAAACCAATCGCCAACCATCAAAACTTTGATACCACAAGCATTCACGTATTCAACCCACCAAGAATCTCCCAAAAAGACACAAACTTGGATACCCAAATAAGGAAAAACCCAAACTTTGATAACCACAAACATCATTAGAGTAATTAACCCCACTAAAACCAGAAAGCAAGAGCAACCCAATTCCTCAAAAGCAGAATTTTGGATACCCAAATAAGAAAAAATCCAAACTTTGATGCCCACAAACATCATTAGGGTAATAAACCCCAAAATCAGAAATCAATAACAACACAATTCACCAAAATCAGAATCTTGAATACCCAGATGCATAAAACCAAAGAAAACGTAAAACACAAAACTATACAATAGATTAGGACAAACCAGGCCAAAGGGGGCTAATCTCAGAGAACCATCCAGGTAAAACAGAAGAGATGTAAGGAGATGTCTCCTCTTTCTCATTGGTGCTGCAACCATTGTTGTTGTTGCTGTTATTGGCTGCCTCCATCTCTGTTTCTGCTTCTTCCTCTCTTGGCCTCTTCACTGGCAATTCAGTTCCCTTCACAAAAGCAGCACATTCATCTGCCATAACCAAACCTTGTCTATTTATAGGCCCTAAACAAAACAGGGTTCTTGAATTTAACCCTTTAACTCAGGTGGGATCCCTACAATTGTTACCGCAAATCTGAGGACTCTTCAGTCTTCTTCACCCTCTTTCTCTGTATATAGATAAAATAAAATAAGATAATAATAGTGACACAAAATCCATTACATTAAAAAAAAATTATTAAAAAAAAGGAAGAGAATCTTTTATTAAAGAGTAACCCATTTTTTGGAACATGATTTTCAAATGATAGGTGGTGAAATTACCTACTTTTACTTATTGGAGTAGGTAATTTATTTATTTATAAGATTATGAATTTCATTATTTTAAAAATATTTATATGTAAGTATTTTTTAAGCAGCCTAATAACTCAAAATTATTTCTATATTAATATTTTTATTTATTTTCATAAAGTATGAATACATCATTTTTTTAATTGAAGTTAAAAAGAATAGCTAAAAGCTGCACCGTACCATAACTTATTATAAAGTACTAAAATTTATTAGTTTCTCTGTTCTAATTTATGTTATTTTATTGTAGTTTAAAATAAATTTTTAGAAAGTAAAAAAGGATAGAATGATATAATCTAAAAATTAAATATATTAAAAATATTTTTTAATTTATATAAATATTTCATATAAAAAGCTAAAACTAAAAAATATTTAAAAAGTAAAAATATATTTTTATACGATAAAATAAGATAACAAATTGAAATGAAACAATAAAATTGCAAAACATTCTTAAAAGTAGAATTACTTTATTATTATTTTTATTTTATTTTTTGGTAAAATGATGGAAATACTTTAGTGATTATTGTAAAATGATGGGGCGCTCTATTCAACTAGGGTTTCTGTGTTTTTACTAGGTATCAGCTTTTAGTCAAAGAGATTGGGCCCACTAAATTCACCCAAATCCAATATATAGTGTGTATATATACACTGATTAGTTAGATCGAAATTATTAACTTTAATGATACTAATACTAATTACTTATATAATATTAATTTAATATTAGTTAAGTAAAAATTATTAGTCTTAAATATATGGGCTGTAATATTTTGAGAGAATAAATATTTGTTGAATTACTTTAGATTGAGGTATGAATATGTAATTATTTTAAATTTCATGGCCTATTAATGTAGTTTTTCCTCAAAAAAAATCATAGATAGACATGGTTGAAAATCATTGCATTAAGGATAAAATAGATATTTTTAAGTTAAATTCTTACTAAATATAAAAATATACCCTTTTAAAAGGACGTACTAATACTAAAAGTGAATTGTATAAATTAAAATGGAGGGAGGGAAATATCTTATTATTTTATTTTAGTTTCTCATGCGGTGTTGGATATCTACATTGAAGTCCGACTATTTCGAATTCGTGTTTGTTGAGCCCCATTCGGAAAGAAATACTCCTTTTCAGTAATTTTTTTCATATTTAGAGCTCAAATTCAAGACCTTTAATTAATGAAAGAGAAACCCCAATCACTATACGGTGGCACGGAGGAAATATCTTATAAGAAAACAAAAATAAAAAAATTGCATCTACTTTCTACCTACCCCTTCACGTTTTTCACAATCCCAAACTTTAGTACTTTATTCGTGGATGAATTTGTTAGGTGTGTATTATAGTTTTATATTATATAGTTTAAGTTAACTTTATATATATATATATATGTATAAAATTTATAAGTTTAAATTTTATGCATAAATAATGTCAAAATATTTGTATAATCCTGTCATTTAAAAATATAATATAGTTATTCTACTTAAAAGCTAGCATTCATAGACAAGTGACAACCTATAATAAATGCTAGACACACGAGTTTAGCCAAATCAAATATTTTTTGCTCAAACAATATATATGCCAAGACAATATAATACGTATTGTTTTTTTCCATACATGTTGACCACTCTTTTTTGTTTGGATCTCAAGCTTTTTTTTTTTCCTTCAAAAATCTACTCTAGAATAATGTTGTTTTCTTAAAGTACTTTTGACAGTACATTTTGAAGTTAAAATTTTTAATTTTTAACTTTTTGAGATAGTGTATTTTAAAATTTGAAGTTGTGTTTGCATTTTATTTTGAAAAAATTTAAATTTTGTGAGTAAAAGTGATTTTTTTCCCCAAAAACTTGTTTGGATCAATTGTTTGAACTTGAAATATTTTCGATAGATTTTTCAAAACTATTTGAAGATAAATTTTTAAAGTTTGTGATCGGAGGTTAGTACTATTTGGGGTTTGGACCGACCAAAATTGACAATGATTAGGTACATGATTAACATGGCATTTTTTTGAAAATTGTATTATGCTTTACACGTGACACATCACACATGGGTAGTGTTAAAATAATAAGGCTGCCAAATTATAAAGTAGTCATTTTGCTTCTTTTTTTTTTTTTTGGGCTAAATTATGCATGTTCATGGTTTAGATAAAAATTGATCAAATTTATTAAGTTGATGAATTTTGTTTGGGCTTGATTTTATTTTTAAATTATCTTTTAAAAATTTGTGAAATATTGTTTAAATTATAATTTAAAACTTATTTATGATATAAACATTTTTAAAAAAAATTTGTTATAAAATATACCACTATTTTATTTTACTTATGATTAATTTTGTATTACCTATATTCAAATGGTTATAAAATATTACTATCTATCATTTTCATTCGTATAAATAGATATTATGATTTTATTATTATCAATGAATTTTTTTTGTTCTATTAATTTATTTCATTATATAATGTCACTAAATTATATATTCAATTAGTATTTCTCAAAAAAAATAATGAAAACATAATATTTATTTTTAAAATTGTTATGTAAATTAAAAAACAAATTATGATTTTAAGAAAGTAGGAAAAGGATAAATGTTGATAGTGCAAAGATAAAGTTGGTATTTTAAAATTTTAATTAAGATAAAAAGGAGAAGAATGTCTATTGTTCAAAATTTGGGGGGGGGGGGGATTTGATTTTTACAATAAAAGTGAAAAGTGTTAAATGATTTTCACCTTGAAACTCAACCTCCTATTTTTAGCATAAGAGGAGAAAAATGAAAACAATCAACTTCTTATATTTAGCCTAAAAATAATTTCATATTGGATTCATGCAATAACGCGGGGGGGGGGGGGGGTGTATAGGGAAATAAGGATTGTGTGAATTGAAATCTTGTTTCTTTCTTTTTATTACTATTAAAACAAAGAATAAGAAGAATTGATTGAAATTAGATTTCTATTAGAAGAACCTCTAAAAATTAAACAAATTTTTAAATAGACTTTACCATTAAATTCCAATCAAACCCCCATAAGTAATTATTAGCACTAAACATTAAACAATGATTATTCCAAATTAAAAAGAAAACAATAGTCAATGATGCACTTTTCTTCTTTTTCTAATAAAGGGAAATAGCATTGCATATTTGCACGTTTGAAGGAATTTCATGGGGTTTTCATTGATTTTTGCAATACTTTTATAAGAATTTTTTACTTTTTGCATGCTACTAAAAAGAAGAAGAATTATTGACCGACAAATTTAATAATCAATAATAAATTTTATTACTTGTTAGATATATAGAGCAAAATCGATGAGTAGTGTACCTTATACTTGCAGCGGATGTTCTTGATTTTGCTATCAAAACGAATTGCTCCACATGAAACAAAGACTACGTTTCACAAATTAAATGTCAACTTTGTTTGTTAATTTTCTTCTGAAGAAAGAAAGTTTTTCTTGTTTTTCTCTTGTTTCTGTTCACTTTTCTTCTTCTTTCTGTGCTGAGAAGCGTTAGATAAAACAATTTAAAAAGGGAGTTTTTTTACGTTGGCGTAATTACTTTGTAACTGTTCCCCCTTTTTAAATTTGCAATTTATCTTTTCTTTCAGAAAAAAATGGATCGGGTCAGGTCAAATCGAATTGGTTCGGTCCACATGGGTGACCCGCGATCCAAAAACTTATAATACTAATTTTATTTAGTGATGAATTAGTGACAAATTATCAAAAAAATTATTTACCTCAAATAATTAAATAAAAATCAGTACGTGAAAGCGGCGAGCTGCTTGTAAGGGCTAAGCTAAATCATGATGTTGTATTACTAGGCTTCTCCCTTCACTATGAAAGTCTCACTCCTATTCTTTAAGAAAAAGAAGATGGTGATCTTGTCTACTCGATTCACAGTTTAATCACACTGAATATATGTTGCCAAGCTACGATTGAGAGTTTCGTCTTTTGAAGCACCAATCACATAGGATAACCGGGCCACACCAAGTACAAAGTTGGTAGCTAACTCCTGTTTGTTTATTTCCTATAATGAGTAAGTTATGGTGGATTAACCATGCTTGCACTAATTATTAACCCCTTTTAACTTTTGCTAATATCAATGCATTAGCCAATAATTTCAAATAAGCTTTAGACCACCTTCAAGCTTTATCAAGTATTTTTTGGATCCCAAAATAGTAAAGAATATGTTTTACTTTATCATGGTCGTTGTTTTCTAAGTGACCTAAACTCTATAGTAAATTGAAAATTGAGTACTCCCTCCATCTCATATTATATGTCATCCCTTTCTAAAAATAGTTGAACCACAATATATGTCATTTTATAAAATTTATGCATAAATTATCATATTTTGCCCATTATACCTTTGATAGATTAATTAATTAATCTTGAAAATGTATTTACTTTGACTAACCTAGGAAATCTACAAGTAATTAATTTCATTGGGAGAGTACTTCATTCATTAATTAACTACTTTCTTTATTCCTTCAAATGGTACTGTAAAAATGAATTAAGTATAAAAATATAAATAAAACAATTAAAATACGAACCAAAATTTTAAACAAAACAACAAACCAATATTTGTATTCGAATCTTCTTCAATATGCGCCTCGGTGTTTAAATCAAAAAATAAATGATTTGTCAAACTAGAACTAAAATTCATTTGTCGTCTAATTTCATTATCAATAATATCAGATTCAACACGAAAATTTAGATCAATTTGAAGTAATGGAATTTGAATATTTTGTCATGTTTACTTTAAGAATTTATATATAAAAATATAAAAAAACATTTTACACAAAATATATAGGAAAATTGAGGTGGAAAAACTTGATTTTTAAATTTTTTTGGATCAATTGGTGAAAAATTTTGGCTCCAAAAATAAACTCTAAAATTTAAATAGTCATCTAAATGCATTTATATTTTTGAAATCTAGCATAGTCATCATTTATTACAAAGTTGTCTTAAACAAACATTAAATAAGGGCATAAGGGTAAAATTACCTCATTTAATGCAAGTACAAATGAAAAAAATGACATATAGTATGGGACGGAGGGAGTATTAAATGAAAATTGAGTACTAAATAATGATATACTTTTGAGGGGGAAAAAAAGCATATTCTACAAACAACTTAAGAGGAAAAATAAAAGAATTAACCTTCCGCATTATGATTTTTTTTAAATGCAAAAGTTATGAGTGGATGATTAGAATATTTTAAAACTTCAATTTTCGAATCAAATATTTAACAAAAAGAGATTTGTGTATATGGAATAGTTTCGATTCTATAAGCTAAAAGTTGAATAATAAAAAGTAACCCCATTTACATACAACTATGCAATTGGTCCATTCTTGTTAGAATATTCACTAAAGAAAAAAAATGAAAAGAAAAGATTTCTCTATATTTATATCATCTAGTAGTTGTTTATTCCTGAAAATAGGGGTGTACAAACAAAATCAATAAATAACATCAAATTACTAATCTGAGTCAACTTAAATTAAGACAAAAAATTGACTAGTGATTTGGTTTAGTGTTGAAAGTAAGTTATGTATTAATTATTACTAAAAAATTCAACAAAAAAGATATCGTAATCGCATATAATAAATATTGTTAACTTAGATTATGATCATTTTTATTATGATTTATTAATTGATAATATTTGTTTTATGTTTCATTATGTGAGGATGACATAAGTTTGAATGCATTAATTTTTGGCAGAGTAACTTTAAATCAAAGATTTGATTTGAATTTTTAGCTTTTCAAACTTTAGATACTTGAGTACGGAGTTA
>JAJOOI010016741.1:0-11741 GCA_029582585.1 Solanum bukasovii | reverse complement strand
CTCCAAACTTGTGGATATTGGAAAAGAGATTGTAAGAAGATGTTGTGGGGTTCCTCTGGCTGCTAAAGCTCTAGGAAGTCTTTTGCGCTTTAAGAACGATGAAAAAGAATGGTTGTTTGTCAGAGATAGTGATTTTTGGAATTTGCCACAAGACGAAAGCTCAATCTTGCCTGCTCTAAGGTTGAGCTATTTTCACCTTCCTCAAGATTTGAGACACTGTTTTGCTTATTGCGCGATATTTGAGAAGGGCTCCAAAATTGACAAAGAAGAGCTAATTTATTTCTGGATGGCCAACGGATTTATCTCATCGGAGGGAAACTTGGAACCTGAGGATAAAGGTAATGAAGTATGGAATGAATTATACTGGAGATCTTTGTTCCAAGAAGTGCAACAAACTTCAGATGGGAAGATGTTGTTTAAGATACACGATCTTGTTCATGACCTGGCCCAATCTATAATGAACGATGGATTTCATGCAACAAAACTTGAAGGAGGGGAAAAGATATCGGTGAACAGAATTCGACATGCAACAATACATGCCGAAGATAAGTCATTTCTTGCTTTTCCTAAAAGTAATATGCCATACAACCCTTCGACAATCGCAATTTATAGTTCTTTAAGGGTGTTGATTTTTTGCTCAGTTCAGTTAAAGGAATTGCCATCTGCAATCGGAAATCTAATACATTTAAGGTATTTGGACCTTTTCAGTACATGTATTGAGAGTCTTCCTCAGAGTATAAGTTCTCTTCAGAATTTGCAGATGCTAAGTGTAGAAGATTGTTGCTTACTTCGTGTTTTACCGAAACATTTGAATTATCTGAGAAATCTTCGACATCTTCGGCTAAGAGGCTGTCCATTGAGTCACATGCCTCCTAATATAGCACAATTGACACACCTCAAGACGTTAAACAAGTTCGTCATAGGGAAAAAAAGATGTTCCAAGCTTAGTGAATTGCGAGACTTGAATCTTCAGGGAGAACTAGTTATTGAGCACCTTGAGAGGGTTGAAAATCATATGGAGGCGAAAGAAGCTCTAATTTCAAAGCGAAACCTCCACAGTTTAGCTTTGTACTGGAACCATTCCGTTCGGTGTGAGTCATCAAATGATGTTGATCTGCAGGTGCTCGAAGCACTAGAACCTCATTCCGACCTTAAGCATTTGAAGGTATCCGGTTTCAGAAGTACAAGCTTGACAAGTTGGATGAGGGCTTCAGTTTTGAGAACTATCATTACCCTTTATCTTCATGATTGTAAATACTGCTTGCATCTCTCTCAACTAGCTGAGCTTCCTTGTTTGAAATATCTTTCGCTGAGGGGAATTCATGTGGAGTACATTGACAGTGCCGTTGAAAGCGGAGTATCCCAATTAATAAAGTTCCCGTCCTTGGAATCACTTGAGATGTGCAAGCTCCCAAATTTAAAAGGAGTTTCAATCGAAGAAGGAGAAGAACAATTTCCGAGTCTTCACGAAATGTGGATTGAATACTGCCCTTTGCTGGCATTTCCACACCTTTTATCACTCAGAAATTTGAGAATTTTGAAATGCTCAACTATGACTCTAGCTTCTATCTCTAATCTTTGCGGTCTCACCTACTTAGAAATTGGTAGCAACAAGGAAGTAACTTCTTTCCCTGAAGAGGTGCTAACAAACCTCACCGATCTTGAAATATTGATGATTGGGGATTTCTCAAAGCTGGAAGTACTACCAAACAGCCTCGCAAGCCTCATTGCATTGAAGTCCCTGCGTATTGGTTCCTGCCACCAACTAGAGTCTCTACCAGAGCAGGGATTGCAAGGCCTCACCTCAGTCCGTAAACTGTCAATCGTCTGCTGTGATAGATTGAAATATCTGTCTAAAGGATTCCAGCACCTAACTTCCCTGGAGGAACTTGAAATTTTTGGGTGTCGAGAGTTGGTTTCTTTTCCACAAGAGATCAAACACCTGAATTCCCTTCACCGCGTTCATCTTGGTGGTCTGCCAATGTTCCACTCTGGAGAAGATACTGTTATTCATCCTGAGGAGTTGGTTTTCTGGCAACTGCCTGAAGCTTTACGGCATGTCCACAATCTGCAATCTCTTTCTGTATGTAGATTCCCAAGTTTGACTTTATTGCCTGAGTGGTTAGGCGAACTTACGTTTCTCAAGGAACTGAACATAGTACAGTGTGATAACCTTGCCTCACTGCCAGAGTGTATGGAGAGAATGAACCTCCAGTCCTTGAACATTTTGGGCTGTGCAATATTGGAGAAGCGTTGCAATCAGGGACAAGGAGAAGACTGGTACAAGATTGAGCACATTCCAAAAGTGAAAATCAGTCAAAATTGTGATTTTCGTAGTATCAACTTGTCATCAGAGAGGTTCAGTAGTCTAAGGAGATTTCACTTGTAGAAGGCATCACCACTGAAATAATAACAATATATTTTCAAGTTGATAATGCTACTATTCGTGAAGTGATGGCGTAATAGTTATGATTATTACAGGTATGTGTAGCTTTACATCTTTCTATTATAATCACATAAACCTGTGTTTATGTCAAGTCTATATCATATGATTTACGACTGTTCTGCTCTTAGGTCAAAGGCAAGCATATCCAGAGTTATCAAAGGCACACTTATGCCCTAAAGTGAGGCGCAAAACATGTTGAGCACTTCGCCTCTCTTCTCATGCTCTTCAGTATCATCATCAAGGCTATAAGACATACTTTTCCTTACCAATTGAAAAGGTGACACTAAACAATTGATATTTTACTTTATCTGTCTTTTTTCCAATTTCTGTCTATGTGTTTGTTATTTTTTATTATAATTCCTAGCCTTAGACTATATATACATATTTGTATGTTCTCTATTTGTTCCTTTATTCATTAAAGACTCATGCGTTATTTGTGTTTTGCACTTAAAGCCCCAATGGTTAGAGTTTTTTTGCGCTTTTCGCTTTTGATAGCACTGAGCATATCTACTTGGATATCTGCTGTTGCTGTTATGTTTGAAACTATGTTACTAATTCTCTTGTTATGCAATTACCAACAAGTAGAAAATTTCTGAATTCGTATAATCGTCATCATTCAAGTTAGTAAGCTAATTTTAACGCCCCCAACAATGTTATTTACTTACATCAGGGCTACCAAAACTGTTCTAGCAAGTAACAACATGCCTAATCTTATTTCTCAAAATAGTAGTAGAAAACTAGAAAAATCCTGTTTACTTCTGTCTTGAATCTGTACTGCTTGAACTACTGTTCGACTCCCTTTTAGCCTCATCTAATGCTCCATTTTGCTTCTCATCAGTCCCTAAAGTTTGTGGGATCAAAGGATTATAGTAAGAAGAATATGGATGTAATGTAATACAGCTTCCAGGTGCAATATATCTATAAGAAGAGGGGTAAGGGAATGGAGAGAACGCATTAGGTTGAGGCCAATATACAAAAGGCGGGACAGAATTTGGTGGATACATTGGGAAAACAGGATATGCACATTGGTTATGGTAGTGAATATTGGGCACGGTATTAGCCATTACAGGTTTTCGCGTATATGCTGGTGCTTGAGGTGATGGTATTGGTATAGTCATCTGACTTGGAGACGAGGCGTAGCCCATTAGTCCAAATGGCGCAGGAGGTGGGGCAGAACATGAAGGTTCAGAATGTATAGTTGTAGCTTTCTCTGAAGTTTTGCTCTTAGAGATTGCTTCTCTCTTGCTTTTCGATGATTTTGTCAATGCTTTTTTCCCCTGCTCTGAATTGGGACTAATATTCTGGAACAATGTGAACAATTGCATCAGAAAAGACATAAAAAAGGTGTTAATTAGTCTAAGATGTGAAAGATAAACTCAAAACTAAAGGGATGTTTTCACAAGATGATTAACTTTACAGTCACAAACAATGATTATCTTTCCTAGTAATTACTTATACTCCCTCCGTTTCAATTTAAGTGTCTTTAGTTTGACTAGGTACGGAGTTTAAGAAAATAAAGCAAGTTTTTGAATCTTGTGATCTTAAACTAAAAATGTATGTAATGTGCCAAAACATTCTTTGAATCTTGTGGTCTTAAACATGTCATTTAGAATGTTGGAATAAAAAAGTTACTGAATATAGAAAGAGGCGTTCTTTTTTAAACAGACAAAAACCGAAAGTAAGACACTTAAATTGAAACGGAAGTAGTTCTATTTTTGAGAACATATAGGAAGGAATTATTATTCATAACTTGATGTAACTGAGTTTTACTTTGCAGCTGAGTTACCACAAATTTTGGAGAAAATGACTATGAGTTGCAGATCTTACAATAGCATCAGTCTCAGAATGTGATAGAAATAACTCCTCCCTTTCTGCATCCTCTTCTGTCCTGCAAATAAGGAGATGATTTGACAATAAGAATCTTTCGAGCCCAACAAAATCAAAAAATTTCCAGCAGAACGTCTGCGAACAAGGTAAAAGTGATGCCAGGTGCACGAAGCATCCCTCGTTCATGAAGGGTCCAAGGAAGGGCCGTACCCAAGGGGGTGTGATGGTGGCATCTTACATTGAAGCAAGCATCAGTGGCTGATTCTACAGATCGAGCATGTGACCTAGAGGTCACATGAAGACAAACTTTACATTGCTCCAAGGCTCGAAAAGGTTTTCTCTTTCTTTACATTTGCTTCTTTTGATCGATTCGGAGTTGTTTTGTGATACCAAATCATTTATAGGCATCTGATAGCTTGTAAAAATGTACTCCCTCCGTCCCGATTTATGTGTCTTTCTTTCAAAAAGAATGTTTTTATATATTTTGTATGTTTTGATTTCCAACATTCCCATTTTACCATAACAACCCTCTCCTATATGAGTGTACATGACATGTTCAAGACTACAAGATACAAAGGGTATTTTTGGTATGTTATACACACCTTTAGCTTAACACCACAAGATTCAAAAATCTTTTTTACATTCTTAAACGTCATATCAAGTCAAACTAACATAACGAAATGAAACGGAGTGAGTATATACTCTTTTTCCGCGATGCACTATAGGCTACTTGAAATTATACAAGACAGACATGCTATGCAGAATACCTGTAATACTTCTGTAGGAAGTCCAAGTTCTTATATTTGGTTTCCCTTTGAACCAGGTCATTAGGAAAGCCAGCCATGAAGAGAAGTGTAATTCCTAAGGCCTTAAAGAAGAAGCTTCCGCTGCGAATATGGATCAGCATTGCCATCCGACATATCACCGGACCAAAAGATTTCAGTTTGTTTCTTCCCATTCGCTGCCGGACATATCTGGTATGACAATGCATCCATTTACAGACTAATAAAATCTCATCTATGAGAAAAAATGCCTAATTAATTTCATGTTTGTGCCTTCAGTCAAGATTTTGATATATATTTAGACAACTAAAAACTCAATTTTGTTGTAATGTTAACTAGATCAGTTCAAGTTATATACATTACAATGTTAAGGATGTTTACACTATCACTGCAATTTTTAGTTTGTCATATCAGATTCGATATGGAGAGTTACCTATAAGTCAACTGAACCCATATTACACAAAAAAATTCCTTACATGGTCAGTACATGAAATATTAAGTCAATATTATTGCAACGAAATGTACGGAAATACTATAGTTATGCAGTCTTACTCATTTTGAGGAAGATTTCTTGTCCTTCCTCCATACTTGATGCATAGGAATAAGCATGACGGGCAGGTGGCATCCGAGGGACGCATGAACTTCTCCTCTTCAAGTATTTTAACAGGACACAAGGTTGGGTTGTGTCTGTTGGGATAGAATATCTTCCTCCGAAATCCAAGGTTATCGTATAATACATGCTCCTGGTACAGAACATATCAAGTCAATTGAAATTTGAACCACTTTGTAGGTATAAGAAAGTGATACAACAAAAGTTTTAGACATTCATGTTTAGTAAAATAACTTGATTAATAGTTTTCAATGATTTCTATCAGTCTATTATAGGAGTGAGCATGGCCATCAAGAAAACCGAGCTTTTCTTCTGCTAAATGAATAGTTTTACAATGGGCAGATTTCTGTTCTTACAATAAACAGTTGCTTCATTGAATGAAGAATTAAACTAATATGTATAATTCATGTATAATATGTGTATAACCATGTATAATCCAGTGTATAATCTATGTATATGGTCTAGAATTAGTAAACAGTGAAGCAACATATAATTGAAGTTTAGTAGCATACACCTGGATTTTTTGAATCTATATATGGTTCTCCCTTGTGTAAAATGCTGAAATGATTGAAGTCTAGTTCATACATGTCTTCACTCCCGTGCCTTATACCAAGAGGTGTGAAAACTAAGATTTTTCTCATAGTATGAGATTGAGCATTTTCCAGTGAAAGTTCTTTTGAACCTAGCATTTTCTTTACTTCTTTGGGACAGAATGCCATCTTTAGGGACTTTTTATGTGACGATGCACTTCCCGGTCTTCTTATTCCATGATCAATAGGACAGGCTTTTGAAAGCTCCTCGTAGGCTTCGAGCATATAGGTTTCTTCATTATTTGCGTTCTTGCAAACGTCCATATCAGTTGGTGAACTTTTTTCTGCTGGATCTGCATGATGATCACAACTTCCCAAGACTGGTGGATCACTTGCTTCACTGATATCTTCTTTCAGTTCAGCGATCTCCTTCTCAATTTGCAAGCTCTTGACATTTCCTCTATCTACAGTGTCAGTATAAGTGCCACTGTCCTCGGATTCTTGGTCATCTTCATCTTCGCTATCATCAGGGTCATTTTCTTCAGCTGAATTACTTTCTTTGGATCTTTCAAAATTCAGAAACTGAGTATCATCCATACTCATCCAATTCACTAGGCAATGTTCTGTATGAACGTCTTTCGTCAGGAAGATTTCAGTGTGATCCTTCACCCCTGAGTCCATTTTTCGTGTTCTGTCCTCATTAGTGTCGATACATTGTGCTACTCTTTGTCTCTTGAGCTTTCTGAAATGCCTTTCGTCTATACTTTGACTACTGGCCTGTGATAAAGATATATATTAAACACGACATATTCAGCTAGTACTCAGCATTAAGCAAGTACATATGAATGTTCATAAATTTACAAGAAGATTTTCACTAATAGAACTGTTATATTATATGCTTAATATCTCTGAAGTTGCATAAATACATAGATAAATATAACAGGAAAATTTTTTACTTCTCAACATAACATAATTGCAGTAGTGCTGAAACTCTGAAACAGTAGCAAGTGATTAGTTATGTTATCAGATTCTATTCAATTTCAGTTTTTTTTTTACTATGCTCAGCCTAATGCTTCTGCAATTTCTTTGACTTTGAAAGTGAATCAAGTTGTTGCATACGCTCCGAGGGAAACTCATATGTTGAACTTCTATTTACAATAGTAACCTATGTTCCTCAGACTCTCCAAAAATGTTCGTCACCTATGTGTTAGATCCTCCAAAATGCGCTACTTTTGGAGGACTAGACACACACCAGACGGCATTTTTGAAGAGTTCGAGTAACATAGCTTATAACTTCCAGCAAGCTACTTGATACATTCCTTTCTACAGTTGTTGATAGAGTTTTCGCTCCACCCCCACCCCCCAAAAAATATATGATGCCATTACTTCACTGCCTAAGGAGAAACTTGCAGAGGTCTTAGCTATTGAAGTTCAACCAATCATTTCATAGCATCTTTTAAGTAACTGTCCGTTTGAACATTAAGTCTTCAAGAAGAGCAAAGGAACGTCGCGAAAAAAGAAACTTCCTAGATATTTGATAATCACAAGTTAGCTCAATCAGATGAAAATAGACCTCGGGTGCCTAACTCAATCTCTAAAGCTTAGCTCATGAGATGAGAACTGTCTCCAAGACCATATAAGGAGACAACAACTCATTCCCTCAACCAGTGTGTGGCACACTTACCAATAGTGAAGGAAAAACAGCTACATGTATATAAAAAGTTGAGTTGAGAAATTATACATTTCCATTTGAGAAGTTGAAATCTTTATGTCTTCCTTGTATATGAGATTCAAGAACTGATATTCTCTTCATGAGCTTCGCGTTTTTCTGTTTCTCCCTTTGCAATTCTGCAGAAATCTCAGCAATATTGACATTCAGAGTTTTCTCTTCTTTCAGTTCTTGCTCAACAGTGCAACATGTAGCAGAAGCATTCATCATGCTGTTTTTCAACATTCCTGTTTGTGATATTTCACCACAAATCCACAAGAGAAACTAGTTTTATTATTTTTATGCTGGCCAGAGGCAGAGCTAAGGGCCGGGGCGTCATCGAAAAATTATAATGTATATTCAAGATCAAAATTACCTTTTGTGTTTGTATATATACAGCACATGTTGAATCCCTTTGTTGATTTCTTCATGTATTTACTTCTTTATATTTTGAAGGGCAACACTAGTCTCTCCCTATAAGTGGAGTCTGGAGAAGGATCGAAGCACATTGAGTCTATTATAGACAGTCTCCCTATATTTATATAGTAGATATTGTATCTCTCTCTTGACTTTTTCGTGTGTTTACTTCTTTATGTTTTGAAGGGAAGCACTAAGCTCTCCCTATATAAGTGTAGTCTGGAGACGGATCGAACCACATCGACTCTATTGTAGGTATTCTCTCTGCATTTTTTGCAGGGTTTTTTCAACCTCAAAATTAAAGTGCATTTGGTACATTCTACACATCTTTAGTTTAAGACTACAAACTTTAAAAGTTTTTTTTATTTTTAAAATTTTGTACTGTCAAAATCAAACAATCAAATTGAGACGGAAGGTGTAATAAAAATAACTTGTGTACAACAAACACTCAATACTTTTACTAAAACAAAATTAAGAACTATATGTCTTCAAGATTGCTGCATAGGTTGAGGAATCTGTTTACTTCTGTCATTCAATTCTTTGGTTGGTTTTTCTTTTTCTTTTTATGGCACAAAAATTAAAATAATACTTAAGATAACAATTTTAAAAAAGGAAAGCTTTGCTGTTAAGTGAGGTTAGTTTCCCAATAATAGAAAACATTAGGAGCATCCTAGGCTATAGTTTGATGTTCCATATATTTTTTCTATTTTCTTAATTCTCTTGAAAATTCTGACTCTACCACTAAACTGGATTAGGAATGGTGCTAGAAATCAATGTACGAGTTCGGTCAAACTCATAGTTTTAATTCAAATCTTATATTTATATTAATGAGATGATATCATTATCTAGAATTTATAACCTATGAAGTTTAAATTTTCACTCCGCCTGCACTTACTTTTCTTGTCCAGTATTCGTATTGAAGTCTGACTAATTTAGATTTATACTGATGCTCCTTATCAAAGATTTTTTTCATACTCAAAACTTGAACTCGAGACCTCCAGTTAAGGAAAAAGCAATCCTATCCAACTTATTATATCCTTTGATGATGATCTTTTTATGTAGTCACTAATTCATCCCTCCACTCCACATAGTAAACTCCAAGAATCAACATTTATTAAAGATCAATTTTTTAATTTTATCTTGGCATATGAGCCCAATGTAGCAATGACAGTCTGTTTTTTCCAAGACAAAAAAAAAAAGGAGAAAGTGCACACGTGCACATGAATATAATAATATGAATATGGAGGTACAACATAGAATATTTATATTAACCTCACGTGCAACTGACAACTCCAAAGGATTTGTCTCCATTGCAATTTATGTCAGCATAGGCTTAAAACGGATAATATTACATCAAGCGATTAAGCGTATCTTTGAATTGTATTATCTTAGCAATTGATATCGGAGTTAATGATTATGATAAAGTGATGGCATGAGGTTTAGTTTATTGTGTTTGTTACGTGATACAAATCAATATTCTAATATTGACAAAATATTTTAAATTAATTAGTCAAACATAAATTGTTACTCTTGATTTTTACTTCATTTTTTAAAAAAAAAATAGTTATGATAAAAGGAAAAAAAACACTTTGTTGGAATATTAATTCAAAGTTGAAGTAGGAATCCTAAGTTGTTTAGGATTTGTTATTTTGATATTTATTTAATTAATGTCTAGTTAGAATTTATTTGTCCTAATTCATATATGATATATATTTTGTAGTCTTAATTTAATTTGGATGCTTACTATTATAAATAGGATGTTGTTAGTTATTTTCAATATACAAAAAATACATAAACATACAAAAATGTACCTAATAGATAGAACTTGAAGTAAGATTCAAGAACCTTTAAGTTTATAAATAAAATATTTTCCTGCGAAGCGCAAATTTGAAAGCTGTCAAAAAGTCTATTAAGTAAAAATTATAAGAAAAAAGTGTTAAGATCAAAAAAATAAAATCACCAAAGAAAACAGAAGATAGACAGTACCCTTCCATAAATCTTTGTCGTATTCTATGTTGCTCGGACTCTAGAAAATATTGCAATATTTATATTGAATTCTTTGAAAATACGCTATTTAAAAATGTTGTCACATTCATATTGAATTTTCTGAAAATACACTATTTTTGAATAGTCTGACATGTATCCATTAATATTTTCAAAGTTCGGAGTCAAAAGGGCAAGAAGATTGGCCAAAATTTCCAAAAGGACAACAAAATTGAGTTGAGAATCAAAAAGGCAATATTTAGACGGTCTAACAAACTGTAAATTAGGGGGGAAAGAGCAAGGCGCAAACTTCTATGTGCCTTACAAGACGCACGACTGTCAACGTCTTGTAAAACGCACGGCAGCTGTTTCTCGAAGTTTACGCCTTCCCCATGTAAAAGAAAAACTTTTTGAATTAAATGTGTTTATGTTATTTTAATCTTTCATCTTTTAGTATGTCTTTACATGCAACTTAGAAAGATGAATGTTATAGATGTTGTTTCCAAAAAAGAAAAGGTCAGTATTCAAGTTCTTCATAAGATTTTTTACAAGGTGTCACTTTTGTCTAATTTTTTGATGTATATATTGTATTGTCATAGCAATTTTACACTTCATGTACTATTTCTTCTCATAGAAATGTTGATTCTGAAGCAAACATGAAATTCAATTTCTTTTATACTGATATCTGTTGTGTTGTTGAAATTTTGTTTTTTCAAGTCTTGTGAATGTTTGACAAATCAATTTGAACAACACTTTTGCTAATAATAGAGTAGCAGTTTGTGCTTGGTCATCCAAGTTTCAAAATTATTTATGGGAAAATGTTATTTTTTATGCTTTTATGCTACTGAGGGTCTACTGGAAACGACCTTTCTATTTGTCAAGGTAGAGATAAGGATTGCGTATACTTTGCCATTTTCATACCCAATTTATATTACTATACTAGTATATGTTGTCAAATTTATGTCACTACTCAAAAGTATGTACTCCCCACTCTCTAATATAAGTATAATTTTATTTTATTTATTTTTATCAAAAAAGGATTTTTACTAAAATAACATAGATTATACATGCTTATGCATATACTATAGATGGATTATACATATACAAAATATTCTGGACTCGACTATGTTAAAAGCCCAACAATAACTTCAAAAATTAATTGAGGCAAAAGTGGTGGTGCACCACCATCAAAAACCACGATGTTTTGTGACTCTGAAGGAGTATAATTTTTATCAAGTTGATTTTGTGTGAAGATTGCTCAAGATAATATCGAGATGTCACATTCATAGATGAAAATCTTCTACTTGGAGAAACACTGCATAATCGTCTTTTGTATATGGTGGGTCATGCGCTAGAGAAGAGGATAAATAACAATACCAACATACCCAGTGTAATACAATTGAAGATTGGGGGTACGTAGATCTTATCCTATTTTGTG
>JAJOOI010016740.1:0-10918 GCA_029582585.1 Solanum bukasovii | reverse complement strand
CTTTTTAATCTTAACGAAATATAATAATTATTTCTATTATAAAATAACTAGTTTAATTAAAAACTAATTAACTCGAAACTATAATTTAAAGTCATAAAATATTTAACTAAAATGTAGAATCTTTTGTGATGATTTTCAAATATTTATAAAATAACGTGATTGTAAAAAATATACATATTTATTATTTAAAGTTATTAAAATTATTAAAATGATAATATCACTCTAAAAATAACTTGAAAGTATTTTGAATTTCATAAAATTTATTAATTCAAAATTATGACCCTTGCTAATAAAGTAGTTAAAAAAAAAATATATAAAATCTTTTCGAGATGATTTTTGAATACTCATAAAATGCATTAATTATATACATAACTATATAAAACATATATATATATATATATTAAAGAAGTGACAAAACTATTTAAAATAACTTGCAAACTATGTTTATTTTATTTTATTTCTGAAATTTTATAAAACTAATTATTTTAAATCGTTAGAAATTGAAGAAGCTCAATGATTAATTTATATTGTGGAGGTCCAAAATTGGGTGTCAACAATATTATGACTATGATTAGATTATTTATAATTGCATTATTATTATTATTACAGTAGTAATAGGTATTGTAGTAGAACTCTAAGTATAGTTAACTTAGGACTCTACAATTCTCTCCCTATATAAGGAGTATGTGCTTAACAATTTTAATCATCAATACAATCCTTGATCTCCTTAACAATTTTAATCATCAATACAATCCTTGATTTCTCTAATCCTAGACGTGAAATTTCTACAGATTTAACCTTGCATCATAAAGTAATCATATCTTTTCTCGTGAAATAAATAAGTTCTACTTCCTATGAACTAGATAAAGATAACATTGTAATCAGTCAGAATTAGAGTCAAGAAAAAAAATATTTATTTATTTGTTAAGTTAGCTTTCATGATCATTATTTCTTTAAATATAATTTTTGATACATATTTAATAAATGATAAAACATGGAATTGGACAGAAATCAGTAGTATTAAAATGAAAACTGAAAAGTATAGATGTGGGGAAAAAAGTAGTCAGAAAAGAAGGGGTATATTAGTCCCCTATCAGCCGTTACACCATAATTCTAACAAGAAGTTAAAGAAAACTCGTGGATAAAACACAATAATATTTTCTACAAGCTATAAGATCCAAATAAATAAGTATTTTTTTTATAGGTTCTAAAGATCAAATTGAAGATTCAAGATCAAGCTTTAGGAACTTGAATTCAAGTATAAGATCACTAAATTTAAGTTCATATCCAGATCGAGTTCAATAGACTTAAAATCAAATTTAAAAGCCCTTGAATATATTTTAGAAAGGAAGAATCAGATTTTTTTTCACACTGAAATTAAAATACAAACAATATTTTTATCTTAATTATTTTCTCAACATGAATTTCAGTGACTTGCACAATTATTTGATAGTGTTAATCATTGAGACTCAAAACTTCCTCCATCAGGTAAACATTTATTAATCAGAAGTTATCTACGAATTAGCAGTGATGCTAAAAAACTAGTTTATTCGAATATGTTATTTGCTATAGTTTATTCGAAGTTTAGATATATTAAATTGTACATAAATTTTATCAAATAAGTATAATATATATTATCACACTTTTTACTATATAATTAATTTATATAATTGCAGGTTACATATCTTGCTAAAAAGATAATTATTAAATTTCCTTCATCATATAATTAGATAATTATTAAAGAAAAAATTATTTATGAGAAATCAAGCTTTATAGGAAAAATAACAAATACAAAAGGGACACTAGTAAGTCGATATTTTTTTTAAAAATAAATAGTCTGGAAGTTGATGTTTACACTCTTTTTATGCATGAAGTCACACATTTATTCCAATTCAGTTGTTACATAAGCTTAGTTAACGATCATAGAGATTTAAAATGCCGAGTTTCATTGAATGTAAGGATTCAATTGCAAAAAGTTAAGTAGAAGGAATCAGAACACAAATTTAAACAAGTACATGCGTTCATTAGACCATTTTGCCGCAAATAACTAAAAAAATATTTCATTATCTTAACTTGCCCCTAGTACCAATTTGATATGATTTCTTGATTATATAAAAATTTACTTGTCTAAATAAAGATAAATTTAGAAAAAAAAATGGTCTTCCAAAAATGAATTAGATTGGAACACAAGGACATTATGACATGATCATTGCTAGTCACTTCTAATTTTCACATAATTGGTAGTTGAATTAGCACATCTTCAATTAAACAAAAACATTAATGGAAAACATAAGAGTGGCCCTCAAAATGTACCGTATGATATATTGAAGACTTTAGTATCAAAAAATTCCAAAATATGATGACACACTTAATTGCTTAAATTCTTTGAAAGTGATGATTCATGGGGTCCCTAATTATGATTTATTTGTATCAACATATGATATATAATTACATGTCTATCGATTCAAGTAAAACAAAAGTGTACAACCTTGCAATTATAAGTTGTACTTAGGAAATAGAAGATGGTGACAGAGTCCGTAAGTTATTTGTCGTATTTCTTTTTTATATGTATTTGCAATAATGTTAATTAGAAGGGATTTTTGATTATTTTATTCTTATTTATGTTTTAAGATATAATATTTTTTAATTAAATATTCACTCTATTAATGTGTTTATGGTTTTCAAGAAGAATTACTACTAAGACTAAAATGAAAAATAATAATTAATTTTGGCTTAAACTTCTAAAATAATAAATAATATAATGAAACTATTTTAAAAATCACGATAGATAATTTGAGATAGGAAATAAGTATCAACAACTGAAATAGATTTATTAGCAGCAGCTAAGAATATAATGTATGTGTTCAATTTACATGCTTGCATTCAGGGTTGTGCATTCGGTTTTTCGGTTTGATTTTGAAGAAGTGTAACTCAATCCGAACCAAAATAAATTTGGTTTGGTTTGGTTTTTCTCTTTTCGATTTGTTTTTTTCGATTCGGTATGTAAATAATTAGAAACTTAATCAAAGTTACATTTGCAATTTGAAAAAAAGTAATATATATATATATATATATCGATTTTTATTTTTCTATATCCAAAACCAAACAAAGTAAATTATTAGTGCAAAACCAAACCAAAAAAATAATTCAAATTAGAATTTGGTTCAATTTGGTTTGGTTTTTCAGTTTAATCCAAATAGTGCATACCCCTACTTTCATTAGGTAATTTTTTTGGGAAACAAAAACTCAAATTCTTTTAAAGGGAGAATTACGTAATTAGGCAAATATGTTATATGTATTTGCAATATACCATTATAATTTGAAATAATTATAAGTTATAGTTATAGTGAAGGTTTTGTTGCTATTTTCTCTCCTCTCTTCCTCTCTCCCTCGTCTCTCTCTATGTCCTCTTACTCCTCTCTCTTTTCTATCCACCATCTCTCCTTCACCTCTCTCATTTCCCTGCCCTCTCTCTCGCCTCTCTCTGCCTCCTCTTTCTCAATGTATACAAATACAAATGTTAGCAATCAATTATACAAATACAAATGTTAACGGTCAATTATACAAATACAAATGATAATAATCAATTTTACAAATAATAAGTGTCAATTATAGAGATCATCTTTAGTGATACAAAATAAGGTCTCATGAACTACTACTAAAAACCAACCTTGTTTTTGTTTTGTTTGTGGACAAACGATATCCGGTCAGGCCTATGGCTGGATCCTTTTAGATCTACGGGTCGGCCGGCCCCGGCCATTTACATGAGCATAGGAAATCTCGAGTACAAATACACATGTATTTGATGACACAACATTGATACAAATGATAACAATAAACTATACAAATATAAATTTTGAACTTGATACAACATTGATACATTGTATTTAGATATAAATTATATTGACCAATACAATTGATACAACATTGATACAAATGATAACAATTAATTATACAAATACAATGTTGAGCTTGATATACAATATTGATACATTTGTATTCATTGATACAAATTGGATTCGGATACAACTTGCATTCGTTAATACAATTGTATTCAGATACAACTGGTATTCGTTAATACAATCTTATTCATTGATACATACATATTATATATACACACACACACACACACCAGCAGATATACAAATACAATCATTGATACATAAACATACTAGTTACATATATACAATTATCCAACATATATACATCTTCTCTCTCTTCCCCTCTCTTGCTTGCCTCTCTCCTCCTTCTCCCAATCTTACTTACCTCTCTCCCCTTATAACATGTAGCTACAAATCGTATTTAAGCAAATTATAACTATTTTTCCTAATTATATTTCTAGACTTTCTATTTTTGAATGTTCCTCACTTTTAAATGCCAGAATATTTGATTTTCATTTGGCCCAGTTGTCAATTAATATACATTTGCATTTCCTATATACATCTTATTGTTTTGAGACCAATTTGAAAGTCACAAATCCATACTATATTCATTCTTATTGTTTTGAGCCCAATTAATGTATGGCTGTGGCCCAACCCAACGCGGTTAATCAAGCCCTGAGGACGTAAATAGACTAGAAAAATGGCATGGCCACTTTATATCCTTCTATTTAAAAAAAGTTTAGCCATTGAGAGTCATTTGTTGTTTTGCACCATAGGTCATAAATTTATATTTTCATATCATTATATCTATAAATTATGCTCGGATATAACATCAGTTTCTAAATAATTCATATCATACTAGGCATTATAAGTACAATTGCTAAAGAAAAAACAATTAAAATTAAAAAGCAACACATTTGAAAAACAAAAATTAAACATTGTATCTCACTCTTTCTTTCCTCCTTCTTTCGCTTGTCTCTTTCCTCTTTGTCCTTCTCTTTTTTTGGTATTTGTGTTTTACAATTTTAATTTTTAATGTATGATACATGTATTCGTGTATATATATTACTAGTGGGAGCACGGGCCCAACAGTGACCTGTTTGTATAGATCGTTGATCCAGCACACCTACAAACTTTGACATTTGTTATGAGAACAAAGCTATAGCCACGCAAATCAAAATTTATGTTATGATGATGATGAGACGGGAATCATAGAGCTGGTCATACTACATATTTTCTAGACCTTTAATTTGCTAACGCCTCAAAGACAGCAATATTTGTTACCCTTTTTTCTCTACATATATATATCTTATACTAAAATTAAAACTTTTATTCAAAATAATGCGTAAATAATATCTAATAAATAAAGATAATTTCAACCAGTATAGAAAGATAATTTATGTCTATCCTCAAAAATTTTAAACTTATTTCAACCAGATGAAGAAAGTGAATGGATTAAACTTATTTTATTTTCTTCAATGTCATCTATGATCACACAACTACAATAGATGTCAGTAGTCGTGCGAGCTATGCATGGTGCATAGATAATGGATGACGTATTGAAGAAATTATTAAGCCAAATTCTTGTGATCACTTTATGGTTTACATGAACTTACTTTCTTCTAACAAACACTAATAACTATTGAAGTTAATATTTCATGTCTTAGAGGAAAACAGTTGGCAGCTCTTCCCAAAGAGCAAATTAAAGGGAAGACATGCAATTTGTGTGACTGATGTTAATTAGATCGGACTTTACATGTTGCACTGATGTTTCTCAGTGCAACACATTTAATTTGTTACACTGAGAAATAAAGGAGGATAAAAGACCAATGACGGAAGCCACTGAAATCAGAGGTCACCAAGAACGTTGAACAAATGATTAAGCACAAGACTACTGGAATACAAGCTTGATATCACACTATTATACAATATTTATAATAGACACAAGCGTGTCGTGCAGATACACTGTTGCAGTAGTAGTGATAATACAACCCAAAAAGTTTAAAGAGTGTTGGGATTTTTTTAGTTACAAGATGATGGTATCTTAGTCTAGAACAACAACATGCATGGTACAATTGGAGAAAGATACTACAACATAAAATTGAGGCAAAATTTACAGCCAAAGGTGATAGTTTTATGGTGAAGTTATGTTAATAATGAACATTTACTTAGACGAAGGTGTAATACAACATACCTAACTGAGTGTGGCATATCCACTTGACGCAAAATCTGAATCACAGAGGCAGCGCCCAAAAATTTGAAAAAGCTGAGTACCATCTTTGTTACTTCCTTCTCCCCAACTTCTTATAACTGGACCTTCATACCAATTGAGGTTGTGCAGATTGAGAATCCCAAAAGTTATGCTTTTTGAGTAACCAAAATGAGGAACATATTTCCTGTAATTAAATGTAAATATATCAAATTCAATCATTAAAGTAATCATAGATAATTTGATGTTATATAACAGATAAATGTAAATATACAAGTGAATGGAGTTAAACTTATGTACTCTGGAAAAGAAATGAAGAAGGTAAAAAACTTAAAAATATAAAAATCAGTAGACATTCAGAGCAAAACATGTATAATCTCTTACTACAGAGAGTACACAAGTGAATGCAGTTGACATTTCGATCCGACAGATAGAAGTGACCACCAAATGGAACTTTCTAACTAATTTGTACACTTGCCCATAAGAACTCAAATATAGACAACACAGAGTATACTTTGATGTAGAAGGCAAAAACTTATAAATACTACTTGGCGGCTGTAGACATTCTAAGCATATCCCAACTTCTTCACTATTCAATGTGAATGTACCCATGGGGACATTACTATTTTCTATTGCTGCAAATTATTGAAAAGCGCAAATGCTACAAATAGTCAGTTATGGAGTCTTCCTCTGGTTCTTTTAATTTCACTTAATTGCTCAGTACTGATCGTTAGGGAAAATACCATGTGTTGTAATGTACTCGTAGCTCTTAGAAGAGAATAGATCACTCAAGTTGCACCCCTCTAACATTGAGGTGATTAATTTGATCAAACAGCCACCCATGCCCATTGGCTAATGCAACAGTCAACTTAGAACTATAGCTAATGTTAAAAGTTGAACTACTCTGTATCATCAGATGTGAAGTGGCAATTTTATTTGTCCTGATAGACAACTAAAACAATTATTGTCTTAATCTAAAGGACAATCAAAAGTAGAAGACAACAAAGCTAGAGTCAAATCTATGTTATTATCAGAACTAAAAAGGCATGAGTATCTTAAATCTAACAATAACCCATATTTCTGCTAGACATATTTATACATAGTTCCAATTTTAGATGAAAAACAAGTGATTGTGTGTGGTCCTCATGTAACACTACCAAATTTTAAAAAAGAAAAACCATTTTCATATCCTTCTTGTATTTTTTTACTTAAGGATATCTCTTTGTGTTCAAAGTCAGGGAAACAATTTCTTTCATGTTTTTGTGAATTGGATTTTCCTGAATTTAAATTCGCTCATCTCCAAAGTGATGTATTATGTTATGTGCAATCCAAAGTTTTAGGCGCATTCCCACTTTGCTATCTGTTGAAAAATTGTGTTAGTTTTACTCCTTTAATTTCCTTTTAAGTCATAAAGGAGTTTCAACCCGAAAGAAGCTACTTTTGTTTAGAGATTTCAAAATTCAAAAGCTCCTACATTCAACTTCCAGGTCAATATAATATATATGGAATTGCCCACGATATGTGTTTTGGCCTTTCCTGCAAAGGATCTGATAAAGATTGAAACGAGAGTAACTCCCCGTATAACATTTCGCAAAATGGATGTAACATACTTACATAATGTATTAAGTTGGTATTTATTTTGATCATCTTACATTTTTGAACGTCTATAAATATCCCCATTGCCTTGCACGGGCATACTTTATCTAGTTTTTTTTTTATGTGTTGCCACTCCAATTATATAATTTTTTATTTTATTTCAAAATTATTATACCTTATATGTCACACCAAATCAAATGTATAATATTATCAGTATTCTCTTAAATCAAGTTTTTAATAAATGAACATAGATTAGTTAATTTTGATTAATTAATTTAAACAATAAACATGAATCAATTACTTAGTTTTCTTACCTGAATTAAATGCATATTTTCAAGACTAATAACTCTCACAGATAAAATATAAAGAATAATAGTATTTATATATTAATTTTATGAAATGACAAATATTAAAAAACATAAAATATCATATAAATAGGAACATAATCCCAATTTATGTGACACATTTCACTTTTCGAGAGTCAAACAGTTTAAGTTTGACCGAGAATTTATTCATGAAATCTTCATTTTTTTTAAAATGAAATTTATATATTTGTAAACTACACAAAAAGTACTATAAGTCTCAATAATTGATAATTCAAAATATTTAAAAAATATAGGAAAAATTTACGGTCAAAGATTATGGACAGAGGGAGTAATTATTATGGATAGGACTGCTCCTACAAACGTGGGAGTAATTAAAAGGTCCACTTATTCCTTCAAAGATAGTAGGGGTGGGCATTCGGTATTTCGGTTCGGTTTCTATTTTTTTTCGGTTTTTTCGGTTTTCGATTCTTGTACAACCTGTACCGAACACCGAACCGAAATAATTCGGTTCGGTTCGATTTTTATTATTTCAGTTCGATTTATGTTATTTCGGTTCGATTTTTGTTAGTTCGGTTTTTTGTTATGGATTTTTTAAAATTTTGTAATTTTTTTTGTTTGTTTATTTTATTTATACCTGATGGTGGTTGCCGAAAGTGGAAAGAGGTCGGTGGTCGGCATCTGGCTATGTGGAAACTGGAAAGGTCGGCTGACGGTAGGTCGACTAGCGGCTGCTGCGTGCTGCTGCCTGCTGATCGACGCCGGTCGCTGCTGTGATGCGGCTGCCTGCTGGTCGACGCCGGTCGCCGGAACTCAGAAGTGGGAACGGTCGCTGCTGCTGTAGACGTGGGAACTGGGAACAGTCACTTTTGACCTTTGGGAAGTGGGAACGACGGAACTGACGGACTGGTCAGTGAAAAAGTAAGAAAAGTTTGAAAACTGAAAAGATTAACTTTTTGACCTATTATGTTTTTAATTTTAAATTATAATATTTATTATTTAATATTAATAATTAATATAATATTAGTATATATTAATAATATAATATATTTCGGTAAACCGAAATACCGAATAACACAAAAATTACATACCGAAAACCGAATCAAAATACCAAAAAATACAAAAACATATACCGAATACCAAACCGAAAACCAAAATACCGAAATAATTCGGTTCGATTCGGTTTTTCGGTGTTTATGCCCAACCCTAAAAGATAGTACCAAATTGACGGCAAAATCAAAAATGGAATCTATAGGTGTTATAACTAATCTACATGTGAAAATATTGAGTATTCCAATACAAACAAGTTGCTATTTTATTTTATTTTTGCTTGCAAACCGAAACATTTTATTTATTGGTAATAATAGGTTTATCCATATAAAAGAGGAACTAATCTAAATAAAGTAATCTCTTCGTTTAAAAAAGAATGACCTCCTTTTCTTTTTAATCTGTTTAAAAAAGAATAACCTATTTCCTTTTTGGTAACATTTTAATTTCAGCTTTCCACGTAGCATATTTAAAGTCACAAGATTGAAGGACAATTTAGTACATTTGACATAACTTTAATTTAGGACTATAAAATTAAAAAGTCTTATTTATTTTCTAAAACTATGTGTCAAGTCAAACCAAATCACTCTTTTTGAAACGGAGAGAGTAGTTTTTATCAGAGGTGTATGTACATGAAGGGGAGTGGGTTCACATGCACCCATCCTCCCCTTCCTAACCCCTATATAATATTACTATTTTTTTAATTATCTTTTTAAATTTGTATTGGTGAACCCAAGGTTAAAAAGAATACTCTAGTATATTGATAAGTATGTACAAATAGGGGTGCATAACTTATAGATTTGTGGTTCAAATTTCTCTATCAACATTAATATTTTTAATTTTTAATTAATATAACTAAATGTGCCACTTTTCATAGATCTTTTTAATAATTTATAAAGTCAAATTATACTTTTTACTTTCTTTTCCTCCTTTCCTTCTTTAGACGTTTTTCTTATTTATTTATTTTTTACTTTTTCTTTTGACTTTTCAAAGCCCTAAACTAAAAAAGGTAAAAAAGAGTAAAAATATCATATTGTTCTTCTTTTGGCTTCATTTCACTTTGTTGTTCATGGTGAAGTAGAAGTGAGATTTGAGAACAAGTAACAAGATATGCTATCTAAAAAAAATAATTTATTTATTAATGTACTTCATTGTTTTATATGTTTTTCTTGATTTATGAAGTGGTGCCATTATTTGATTGCTTGAATATTTAAATTTATAAGAATTTCTTGATTTCTAATAGTTATCTAATAATTGTGATTCTTTTATTAGTAAACTTGTTATTTGTGCTAAAAAAATTTTTTTAATTATTTTGTTTTGATAAGATTGAATATAAGTGTGAATATTTAATTTTGTAGGTAAAGTAATTCTTACATTCAAATCATCAAATCACAAATGGATAAGTTTCTCATCAAGTTACCAAAGCCAAAAGATGGTCAACCAAGTTCTAGCTCTAATCAACCATTTGTGAGTTCACAAGTTGTTCCGGAAGTTCAAAGACATACAAATTCTTTTCCACTTTCAAATACGGATAATATGCTTGATTTTAAATCTCTTGAAGCAGATCCCAAAGATCGAATGCCTATTTCATCTTATGGTCCTAATGTTCGAGATGCGGTAAGGAGGTATTACATTCAAAAAAAGCCATGTCAACCTGTTGATCATATCTTCCCTAAAACTAAGTTTGGAGATAAAATGCGTCAATTTCGACCAACTTGATTTAAGAGAAGATCTCAATGGTTGGAATATAGCATTAAAGCAGACGCGGCATTTTGTTTGTGTTGTTATTTGTTCAAGAATGAACTTGAAAGTCGTGGAAATGCCGGAGATTCATTTACAAGAGATGGTTTTAGGTGTTGGAA